>CAUYTI010042172.1:0-19957 GCA_963575145.1 Galago senegalensis
ACAGGCGCCCGCCACAACGCCTGGCTATTTTTTGGTTGCAGCCGTCATTGTTGTTTGGCAGGTCCGGGCTGGGGATTCGAACCCGCCACCTTAGGTGTACGTGGCTGGCACCTTAGCCGGTTGAGCTATAGGCGCCGAGCCATTGGGGTACATTTTAAAGGTTGAGCCTGTAAAACTTGGTTTCTTGACCTGAAATTAGAACAGAGAGCAAATCAAAGATGACTCCTAGATTTTTGGTTCAAGCAATTGGCTGGTTGATAGAGTCATTTACTGAGAGAGAAAAGATGGAAGGAAGAACAAGTTTGGGAAAGAAAATTAAGAGCTCTGTTTGGGCATTAAGGTGTTTGATGCTTATTAGACATTTGAGTAGAGAAGTCCTTTGGTGAACGTAGTGATTACGGCAAGTGGCACTGTTTGTGCTTATCTTCGAAGGGAGATTGTTTTCATTCTGTTCGTTTTTTCTATATCAATGAAATATGATGGTCATTTTGAAGAAACTTTAGCTTTTCCTGATAGGAAATCACAGATTTGTAATTACCATGTTTTCTTGCTCCTCCTGAAATAATCATCAGACAATCTTTCTGATGGTACCACATGATTAACTCTCAAGACAAAGTTGAAATCCAAGCTTCCCTCAACTCATCTACTCTTCCCAACCAGCTACTCTTCCCAGCTACTCCCCTCAACTAGCTACTCTGACCAGCTACTCCTCCCAACGCCTCTGTTTGTACTGTGATATCACACTCTTTCCTTCCCATTCTTTTGCCTTTATCTCTTCTTTTTCCTGATATACTTCAATTTCCTAGCTCTATAAATTTCTCTTCATCAATATGCCCTGCCTCTGACACTTAGTGATGCACTAGTTCTATTCAAAACAGAAACTCTGGAGTCACCCTTGACTGTCCCTTCCACTTCTGTTTTTGAATCCTGCCTCAAACACTTCCTGAATGCCTCTGGCATCTGTCTTTTCCTCTTGTGTCTCACAACCACCACCTTAGTCCATTGTCTACCAAATCTCCCAGATTTCTGTGGACATTTTCTCACTTCCCTGCCTCCCTCTTTGCCTCTAATCTGGGCTCCACATTGCTGACATAATTATCTTTCTAAAAAGCAAATCTGGGCGACAGAGTAAAACTCTGTCTCAAAACAAAAAATAAAATAAAGTGCAAATCTGATCATAGTACTTGCTGCCCTCAAGATTTAGACTTTATTTTGTATTCTTATTGATATATGACAGTTGTACATATTTTAGGGATGCATATGATATTTTGATACCTTTATACAAAGAGTAATGACGAAATCAGGATAATTAGAACATCCATCACTTCAAACATTTATTGAAGGACATGATAATTCTTCTCTTCTAGCTATTTTGGAATATGCAATAAATTATTGTTCCCTATAATTTCACTACTGTACCATCAAATGCTAGAACATATTTTTTTCTAACTGTATATTCGTGTCCCTTAAAATTCAGGCTTTAGCAAGACTGACTTAATATTTGCTTCGAAATCTGTCTTCTTCTGTCACTTTCAGTTTCTATACTCAGGTCAGATCTTTTTTGGATCTTTTCATTGGGAAAATGTAAGATTGCCTTATGTTTGAGACTGCTTTGTTTGTGGCGGTACTTCAGCAAATGAGGGTAAGGGTTCATCTCTCATTTCTTCTCAGTCAGGGTCTCTAGCTTCAGCCTCCACCCAGCTCCACTTTCTCCGCTGCACAGTGAATCTGCCAAACGAGTGGCTGTGGTGTGCTGGGAGTACTGATCTTAGAGTCACGAGACCAAGCTCTGCCGCTTTCCGTCTGTGCCACTTGGGCAAGTCATTAGCCTGGCAGAGCCTCATTCACCTAATCTGTAAAATGGAGGTACTCGATCAATGTTAATTACAACTGAACCTTCCTTACTCTAAACTTTCAGTCGCTCCTACCCATGTCTGCTTAGGAAAGGGGAGCAAGGAAGTATTACTGGTTGAATGGCTATTAGATGCCAAAGAATATATATACATTATGTCATTGTCAGAGCTATTGTGGGATATTGTTATAATTCACACTTACGAATGAGAAAACTCAGGTTAGAAGTCATCACATACCTTGTGAAAAGTCATACAATTAGAAGTTCTGAACTAGTTTTTATACCCAAGACTGTCTGCTATCAACTGGCCTGTGATATTGACTTTTTATTTTTTTAATTATTTTTTATTAAATCATAACTTTGTACATTGATGCATTTATGGGGTTTGGGGCACTGCTTTGATATACAATGTGAAATGTTCACACTGAACATGTGTAAGCAACACATCCATCACAATTGATATTGCCTTTTTAGACAACACTCAGACAGCAACCTGAGGGCCTGTGGGTACCCTGTATTTTGTGCAAGTGTCTGTTGTAGATTTGAGCTATTGATTTGGAGCTATGGGAATTTGCCTCTTGGCAGGAAAATTTAGACATCAAAGGAAGCAGGGAAATTGGGCCAGAAAAAGATAAAATTTTGAGGTATCATTCACTGAACCAGGAAACATGGTAAGAGACATTACAGGTGACAACTTAGGAAAGAATTACCATTTTGAAGCCTGAACACAAAATGCCCTTCCTGAAGTTTGACCTTTGAAAACTCTACCTCTTATGAAACCTCACCCAGGGGTCTGAGAAAGGAGCCAAGAAGTGTCCCTGTTCTAGCTTTTTATCCACTGACCTCAGCTTCCACCCGACCATCTCATTAGAACAATGGGACACAGGGAGCCTGCATGCAGAGGATGACAATGTCTTGAGTACTTTCCAGAGGAACAACACCATGCCACGATTTTCCAGAATTTAGAAAAAAAGAAGCTAAACATTCTCAAGATTTTGTGGAAATAATATGAAGACAGTATTTTTGAAATAAAATATAACAATTCCCATAATAGATGTTTCACCATAAATAAAACAGAAACAAATTATATAAGTAAAAATGTTTTCTAACTTTTGTACAAAAAAGTGAGGTGGTAAAGAACAGACTTTGTTATTTTTCTTTGCTGTTTAGAGACAGGGTCTTATTCTGTTGCGTGGGCTAGAAGAACAGTGGCATGATCACAGCTAACTGTAATCTTGAATTCCTGGGCTCAGGCACTCTTCCTACCTCCCAAGAAGCTAGATCTACAGACACATGCCACTACTCCCAGGTAGTTTTTATTTATTTTCCAGCTAGTTAAAAAAAATACATGTGTTTGTGTGTGCCTTGGCATCCCATAGAGCTGGGATTATAGGCATGAGCCACCACGCCTGGCCCAGACTTTGTTATTTTTCTATATTTACCCAAAGACCTCCAAATTCCACTATTGTTACATTTTTCATTTCAGGGAGAGCAGAGCCATGGCCAGGTAGGGCTCATTCCCAGTTCAAATGCAAGAGTGGTGGGGACTGTGCTTATTTCTGCAACTGATGCTAACATCTTTATAAACTTAGGTGTTCAAGAAACATAACAGTTTTTTTTTTTTTAGTTTTATATATCAAAATCTAGTCTTCATTCTTACAGACAAAAGAAATTTAGTCTATTTAAGAGTTATATCTGCATACCAAGAATGCCAAAGGGCAGAGGGTGAGGGTACATGTGAGGGAAAGTTTGGACATCAGTTCCGATTGATCTCTTTTGCCATCTATGTGGATAGATAACGTGTGCATTGCTCCTTCTACACTTTGATCGGGAGGAAGCCTCATTCCAGTGTGCAAGGTCATTTCCTACCCAGTAGTTTTCTTACAATCTTGTGGGTGCTCAGGGAACATTTTCTGGCTTCCAAACTATACTCAGTCCAGGAAAGCAACAACTCTGTGCTGCTAGGACCCTCTCTGCTTCTGTGCAGTGTGGGGGCCATGAATTTGCTCCACCGCTCTGTGCAATGCAGCCTGCAGCAGCCTCTGGGAGCTGTTCAGGCCCTTTGGCCAGGACAGACCACATGCTGCCTCTCCTCCATTGCTGTCTTCCCCTCTCTTCTGAGGACTCAGGTGGGAAAGAGCTCTAATGGCCTCATCATCTCACCCCAATCCTGCAAATCTTAATTGGGGTTCCCTTGCCCCCTGTGCTTCTCAGAACAATACCTTTAAAACTCCAAAGCCAAGAAGATACTATGTAACTGAAGGGTAGGGGAAAATGTTAGGGAAAATACCGGGTAGGTCTTGCCCCCAAATGGCACTCATAGTTTTCTCACCCTCGCCCAAAAGTGTGTGTGTGTGTGTGTGTGTGTGTGTGTGTGTTTTAATTACAGAGACATAATTCAAAATGTTCATAGCCCAATTTATGGAGGTTTTATGATCTGTCATCCATTGACATTTACAAACATATACTAATTTTGTCTCTGGGAAACCAAATGTTACTTTTGAGTCACTAGGGTGTTAACACCGACATATTAGGGAGGGAGGCAGTTTATCATGTGGAGCACAAACTCAGCAGTGGGGTTGGGCACATGTTCCTTGCACTCTAAGACAGAGCAAATGGCTATAATTTCCTTGCATACCTAGATATCAGCTCTTTCTTGCCCAAGGCTCTGGCATGATGCCTCCCAAGCAAAGGGAAGACAGCAGCCCCATGATCCTAAGCTGATTACAGGCTTGGCCACAAAAGGAGGCAAGGGAGGTGATCCAATTTTCATGATTTGAGGGCAAGTACGAGGCCCCACCTGCTCCAGGCACCTTCCTCACCAGCCTGCTGTTGTCCAGCTCTCCCCCTCCTCTGGGTTTCATAAGGATTATTTCCTTAGTTCAGAAGGCATAGGTTCAAAGACCCCGCCTTGCCTCCATGTAGACAGAAAGCCCTTCCAGATGCCTTCTGTCTCTCCTTGGCACCTGCAGACCGATGGGCAATGGAAGGGCCTGGAGGCTTGCAGAGTGTTCTCTATTCATTCAGAAAGACCTTCTTGTCTCTGCTCTTCCCCATAGTGAGCCTCGTCTAAGCCCTCAAGGCCCAATGTCTGCAGGTTGTGGAGCTGTCTCCCTATGAGGGTCTTTGACACCGAATCCTAACACCTTTGGAAGATCCTAAGAAAGAAAATCAACATGTGAGAAAGTTCAATGTCTCCCTACCCGTGCTGCTTCATGAATGGCATAATTTTGCTTTTTCTTTATTGTGACTAGCCTTCAACACTACGCATCCAAAACTGATAGAACTTACTAGCTATTTCTTCCTTCTTAGTAAATTTTAGGTACAAGGTGGGGTGTAATTTATTCAGCTTTTTGAAGACTTTCAGAAATATAAATGTTGAAATAAAATGCAGAAGATATTTTTCACCTTTGGGGAGAAAAATACCTTTAGTGTTAAGGTGCCCTCTCCAGGGAATATAAAAAAACTGAAAATTCTCTTCTCCTGCCAAATTCTTCATTTACTACTGAAGAAAGGTGGAGAAAACAGTTCAAGTCTTTGTGTTCCTTTCCTACTCTGGATTCAAGGTAGTGTTGACCAGTTTGATGAAAGCATTTCAGATTGTGTGTAAAACTAGCACATTGTACTCCATGGTTGCATTAATGTACACAGCTATGATTTAATTTTTAAAAAATGGGAACTAAAGCTCTTTTGGTACATGTCAAAGTAATATGTTATCATAAACAATTGGGTTGTCACACATTAGTCTATAATAATTTGTTCATTCTCCAACCTTGACATTTAACAGTAGACAGCAGAGATTTTCAACCTCCACTGCACATGAGAATAATAGGGGGAATCTTTAAAAAATAATTAAGCCAGATTCAATCTCAGAGATTCTGACTTCATTGCTTTGGGATAGAAGTCAAGCTGTCAACATTATTTTAAAAGCTCCTTAAGTTGATTCTAACCTGACACTGGGATGTGAGGCCACTAGGTAGAGAAAAAAATAACGCACGATTTGGAGTTGGGCAGACTTTGGTTAAAATCCTGGCTCTACCACTTACTAGTTATACAATTTGGGGTAAATTAATTATTTTATGCCTAAATTTCCTCCTCTGTCAAAAAGAAGATGAGGCATATCTTATGGGGCTTTAATTAAAGATTAAATGAGGTAACGGGCATATATAAAGCATAAAACTTCCTGGCACAGACTAGGTATGCTATAAATATAAATATTCATGCTCATCTTCCCCTCTTATATTTAATCATTTTTAAGATTCCAGTGATAATCCTCTAGGGAATGAGGGCCAAACCCTTCTGTTTAGAATAGAAGTGAAGGCAGATTTGGTATTAATCAAAGCAGACAGTAGGAGGATGAGGTCAAATCTCAATTTTCTCTGAGAGCGTAATCATAAAAGAGTTGCAAATCCATGATCACAGGTCTCAGAACATTCTGATATAGTTTGCTTTTTTAAAAAAATTAAACTCGTGGCACTGTACTATAGAATCTCTATTTTAAATTTAATACTTAATAAACTGTTTCTGAGGTATTTTTAGATATGATAAATTACCTAGATATTTCTCTCTGTTCACTTTATTATTTCCTTGTTCTCTGATGTCGGCTCTCAGTGGGAAATTTACAACTTTGCAGTCATATTTACAAGACTGTATAAAAACACCCAGTAGAACAAGAGAACTTGAGTTCTCCCTTTTGGCAAAAACCAATTTATCCAAGCCTCTTCACCTAGTCCTTCTAAACTCCTGTTCTGTTCACTCATCTAGAAACAGCCCTGACATTACTCTTTAAATGTCCTCAAATGAAAGCTATGAAGAAAGATGATGCTATCCAGGCCATTAGAAAATAACAAAAACCCTGCCACAGGAACATGACTCAGGCTCCATGTTACATCTTATGGCTTCAATGTGACCTTCGCTGGCAATGAACTTGAGATGCCAGAAAACCCCCTGGACATGCTCAGGGCAGTAGGAACAAGGAATTCAAAGGGACAGAGGAGTGAGGAAAAGCAAGTTTGGGGAAAGTGGAAAGAAAGAAAATGATCTGATGCTTGAGATAAATTAGGTCATGTGGAACCTGGCCCAGTTGATTGTTTTGTTGGAAATCGGCAGAGCTGAGAGTCTAACAGTTTGGTGATTCTGGATCAGATCTTTTTCTCTTAGCACTAAAGAAAAAGAAGCTAGCCCAGCACAGGGAATGACTCATTGTATTGTTTCCTCTTAAAGAAAGGCTACTTATTGTATTGTATCCTTTAAGGATATGGCTATTAGGTACTATGGTGAAAAAGTGTAACTACAAAAGAACTTGGGTCAATTTAGTCCAGACCTTGTCTTTTGGCAGAGCAATGCTCAATACATCTCCAGTTCATATAAATATTTTAAAAAGAAAATGGATTAAAATTTTCTTACGAAAGTTATTATGTAAATACATGTGCATATTTTAATGTCATAAAGTATAGTCTAAGAGCTTGGGATCAGGAGTAGCACAAATGTGAATTCAAATCTCAGCTTCCCAGATCTCAGCCTCTCTCTGGAATGAGAATAATAATATTGTCTGGCTCGGAGCCTATAGCTCAACCAGCTAAGGCGCCAGCCATGTACACCTAAGGTGGAGGGTTCGAATCCCCAGCCCAGACCCGCCAAACAACAATGATGGCTGCAACCAAAAAATTGCCGGGCATTGTGGCGGGCGCCTGTGGTCTCAGCTACTTGGGAGGCGGAGGCAAGAGACTCGCTTGAGCCCAGGAGTTGGAGGTTGCTGTGAGCTGTATTGCCACGGCACTCTACCCAGGGGGACAGCTTGAGACTCTGTCTCAAAAAAAAGAAAATAAAACAAAAAAATATATATTGTCTACCTTGTAAGCTATTATGTGAGGATGATGTGCTGGTGCTGGATGCAAAGTGATCACTCCAAGTGAACTATTAATGTCAGAAATAACGGGGAAAATGCATATTTAGAATTAATGACTTGTGGTATATAAAGAACTTAGAACGGTATCCAGCACACAGTAGGTGTTGATTAAGCCTTAAGCATTATCATCAGTGTCACTGCCCTCCTCTCCCTCATCCTCACCATACCAGCCTGGATTTCACTGCCTGTCATGATGTTTACTCCAAGTTATTTTTGTGATACCTTTCTTTCTTTCCCCTCTAATTGCCAATGAATTTCTCCTAACATGAGAGATATTATTTCATAAAATGTCTCAAAAAGTGTTAATCAGCTCTACAGAACTATGGGACAATAGTGGATTCAGGATAAATATTCAATATCTATTTGTTAATTGATATTTCAAAATGTTATCTCTACATATAGTTATTATATTTTGTAAGCTAGAAGCCAGGATATGTCATTATATCCCTGGTCTGACAGTGGAACAGAACATTCAGAATTGAGATTTCCCTAACTCATCTTGACTACATTTAATGATATAGAGATTTATTGCAGTTGGATGAGCTTTGTCCTCAAAATTGCTTCCTAAGCAAATTCTGGAACCCCATAGCATACCTCTGTGCAAAGACAGGATGGGACTCTTCTTGGAGACAGTCATGGTAGCTTCCTGATTGGTGCAATAGGATGCTGGCTTTCCTCCTGCTCATTTGGTTTCTAGAGCATCTACTCTCAAACAGCATTTCTACCTACCTGTCTTCAAGAGCCTTGCAAGAGAAGATAGCATCAAACAGTCTGATATGCTTCTGTGAAAAGCCTCACGGAGGAAAGAGGCAACTGACTGAAGAATGTGCAATTCTTGGCTCGGTGCCCAAAGTTCAGTGGTTAGGGCGCCGGCCACATACACAGGGGTTGGTGGGTTCGAACCCAGCGTGGGGCCTGCTAAACAACAATGACAACAAGAAAATAGCCAGGGGTTGTGGCAAGCGCCTGTAGTCCCAGCTACGTGGGAAGCTGAGGCAAGAGAATCGCTTAAGTCCAAGAATTTGAGGTTGCTGTGAGCTGTGACACCCAGCACTCAAGGGAGGGTGACGTAATGAGACTCTGTCTCAAAATAAGGGGGGGGGCAATTCTTGGTCTTTCTGTATTTGTATCTCACTGAATCCAGGGCTATCTATACATATTAATAACTGATGTTTATTGAGCACTAATTAGTGCAAGGTACTACATAAGCATCTTACTTTCATTATCTCAATCTTTAAAATAATTCTTTGAGGTAGAGTCTCCCATGAATCCCCTATTGGGTGATGCTGTGAATTGGCTACTCAAAAGAAATGCATATCCCTTTCCTCCTTCATAACTGAAATGCTAATGCAAAGGTGAGGGTGCAGCAGCCGTTTTGCAGCCATAAGGCAACAAGCATAAGGACAGAGGCCTCCATGGTAAGGATGTCAAAGCAGAAAGACACACAGAATTTGAACTCAGACAACATCCACAAACAGCCCTGTTGGTCCCAGAGGGCCCAACCTTGGACTTGCTATTATACCAGAAAAATAAACCCCTAAATAACTCACAGATTTCTGTTGTTCTTGTTGTTATTTCTTGAACCAAACACATTTCCAGTTACCCAAGCTCAGTGAGTTTGGGTAACTTTTTCACAGTCATGTGACCCTTAGGTGCTAGAGATAGGATTTGTATGCAAATCTTCCCACCACCAACTTACATGCTCTTAATCACAAAAGCAGCTGTGCTGTCCTCTCCCCACTGTGTTTGCATCAGTTTACCATGGCTCCTCCTCCCCAAACTATGTGTCACAGAACTCAGAGATTATTAATAGGCAAACCTCAGAAGAAAGGCTTACATGGTAAAATGAGTTCTAGACACTGATTTGTGTATTACCTTTTTATAGGGAACCACAATGCTCATCAACATGTGAAAGTTTCTGAAAATCCTAAACAAAGAAGCCTTCTTGACTTTGATTAATTCAGTGGTTCTCAAATTTATTTGAGCATGAAGCACATTTTTAAAAAATGACATTCCTATTAATATTATTCAGAACATTGTTCCTTAGAACACCATTTGGGAGATCACTCACTGAATTTTAAGTGTTATTTCCTTAGCCTTGGTTTAAAGTACATGAAAAGCGAGTCATTAACAATTTTGTCCACTGTGCAACTCACAGCCCCCTGTGAAGTCCGAAATGATAACTTTCTATAACCATTTGGGGCCAGGGTAAAACACGCACCTCCTGAGGAAGTTGTCTGCTTCCTTTCTTCTAAGACTGGGGATTATGGGACTTACTGTGCTTCCCCTTTGCTTTGGCTTTCTGGAAGGTCAGAGACAAGTGGGAAACAATCACCAGCATAGGGTCCCAGGTTTTATGCATTCACGTTTTTATTTAAAATCTGGTGTTGGTTTTCCTCATGATATTTCTTGTCCCAATTCTGTATTTGAGAGTCTTTTTTATTTGAGAATATTAAGAGGGTATAGATTTTTTGAGACATAGCTTGAGTCAGGGCTATCAATGTGCCTGTAGTTGAGTTTTATTTGTGTATGTTCTTGTGAATAATGTTATAATATTTGTGGAATGAAGTATAAGCAAATTCATTCAATGAAAATCAAGACTGATCTGAAAAATACAAGTATGTGGCCTCTCTGTCAACATGGTCATGCCTATGATATCTGATCAAAGAATTTAATTTCTTAAAATTGATACCTTAAAATGTGAAATCATGGTTTCGACATATCTAATGAAAGGAAAGGAATAGATCTACAAGTGGAGCTATACTCCTAAAAAACATAAATGCCTTTGCTGAACTTTTATTGGAAGTAATTATACTTTAGATTACCAAGTTAAATCAATGTAAATACCATCATTTACATTACATGTAAATTTGAAATACCATCAAATTCAGTAATCCAATTAATCACAACCTTGCAAAAAAGTAAAATTAGGAAAGACATGCCCTATGATAGATACCTATTTTCGGAGACTTAATTTAGTTAACCATGGTTGAATAACACTTAAGGAGGAACAGAATTTTCTATAATTGTCAACACAGAGGACCAGTAAGTTATTCACAAAGTTGGTAACATGTACTATTCATTGAAGTGTCAACCCATCAAGCCCCAAATCAATGAGCAAATGTTAACTAAGGACATACTGTAAAGTACAATAGAAGATACAAAGGACAGATGACCCAGCAACTGTTGAGAGAGAATGCTCAGGTGCTGCCAAGGAGCTGGGAGAAGAAGTTCAGAATATGGAATTTGCAGCTGCTGTTTTAAAACAAATGGCTGTAGGGCTGCTTGCTGACATCATCAAATTTATTGATAACTTTTCATTTCTCTGTATGGTCTCTCTTAGATCTTTAAAGCCCTAAAGTTCAGACTGTAATGTGAGGCATGGCAATTGCTTGGATAACATTCAACGTTAGGATAGAATATTTTGAAATATTAGTGTTTGTTTCTTTCCATCTACTCTTTCAGGCAACAAGAAGATGTCTTCCTCACGGCTTAGAAAAGAGTTCTTACAATATAAATGCAAAGAAACAGAAGGAGTCCAATTTTAGCTGTTGAGTTGCAATGTAGACCTTTGAAACTCATGGCAGAGAAAACAGCTTGAAAGGAAAGCATTTTCAAGGACTAACGCTGAATAAATCCTTTTAAGAGTTAGTGAAACCACATGAAGCAGAAAATGAAATGGAACAAATATAGTTGATTTCTCTTTCTTGTAGAAGAAATCTGGTAGACAGGCTAGAGCCAGTGTGGCCATCAGAGATTCAGACTCCATCTGTATCTCAGTTTCTTCTTAGGACTGACTTGCAGCCTCAAGATTTCCTCCAACATTCTTGCCAGAGCTCCAACCATTACGTTAATATCTGAGGCAATGGGGATTAGGGAGAGGCGAAGAGTATCCCTCCCCACTGAGTCAGATCACTTACAACACCATCTCCGAAGTACCACATGACAAGTATGTTTGTATTTTCTTTGTCAGAATGTAGTTACAAGGCCATGCTTGGCTGCAAGGAAGACTAGAAAATACCATCTTTTGGTGGGGTACACAACTGACCGAAATAAAATCAGCACTTGGTTGCAGAAGTAGAAAAGGAGAATGGATGCAGGGTTACAAATAGCAGTCTCTGTCACATGCCTAAATAACACAAGGCATAAAGTTGATACTACAAATATAAATTGAGAATAATTTTTGATTGAGCAAGAGTAAATTTTCCAACCTCAGATGAGATAAATGTCCTTTGTACTGAGAAGCAAAGGAAGGAACAGAAAGGAAGGGAGGAAGAAATGGATGTTATAGGGCCTCAAGAAGGTTCCTGGGCCCTAGGATTCATTATCAGAACCTTCAGAGAGTTACCAGAAACCTGAGATAAGTTGGCAGACCCCAAACAGAGAAGTCCTGTGCCTTGCTCCTGGTGAAGACCTGGGAGGTGACAAGCCCCACAGCAGTTCCTCAGACCTGCCTGGCGAGGCATCAATAATGGGAATAGGCTCGGCGTCTGTGGCTCAAGAGGCTAAGGCACAAGCCACATACACCTGAGGGGTACGAATCCAGCCCCGGCCCGCCAAACAACAATGACAGCTGCCACCAAAAAACAGCCAGGCTAGTGGTGGGTGCCTGTAGTCCCAGCTACTTGGGAGGCAGAAGCAAGAGAATTGCTTGAGCCCAGGAGTTGGAGGTTGCTGTGAGCTGTGATGCCACAGCACTCTACCCAGGGTGACAGCTTGAGGCTCTGTCTCAAAATAATAATAATAATAATAATAATAGGAATAGCAGCCTGACATATCTGGCAGGCAGAACCTGAGACAATGCTAGATGTCCTGTGACCCTACAGCCATGTGGAAAGCATCTAAAATGTCCCAACCACTTCACACTTCATGATGAGAGGCTCAAACGTACCTAAGAGCAGGTCTGAAGCCTGAGACTGAGATGAGAAGAATGCAGGGTGACCTTCCTGGACCAACTACCAGAGACCAGATGGAGAGCCCAGCTGTCCTAGAAATTTCCTTTGGGGACGATGTACATTTCCATAGAGGCTGGCAGACACAGATGCCGCCCCTCCCCCAACACTGTAGCTCCATAAAAACTCCTCAAAATTTAGACATAATCTATGGAACAGGGGATGGCAAAAGCTCTGAAGCGACTGGAAATAAAACCCTGATTTGAGTGAGAAAATTTTGATATGCCTGCATTTTCTTTAAAATGACTAGGATTAAGTCATGCTAACAGGCAAAATGTGGGTTTAAGATTAAAATTCAGTCATAGAAAACATTATTTTTATACAGCTGAGTATATGAATTGTGAAACGTTGTCTGCAAAACGCACTTTCTTGATTTGTCAGATGGCAATTTTGAAAGTCACTTTTGAAAGCTCAGAACATTGAGTCTTTCTTCGATGGTGGATGAAAAGGAATGACAAATGAGCATTTTGCTGTTTCATCTGAAGTTATTTTGAGTGAGCAGAGCTTCACTGTCACATTGCTTCAATAACCTTGTACCTCGTATTGATGACTCACAAACACCCTCGCCAACCCTTGCCAACAAGCGAGGCTTTGTTGTATTTGTACAACAAATGCGAGTAAGTTTGTATTTCCTAAACTTGAGCTGTGTCTAATGGGACCAGTTCATTTTAGCTTTTTTATCCCTTTCTTTTCCTGGATAGGCCAGCTAGGGGTGGCAGTGTTAGGGCTAGAACCTGTCCCTTAGCCCTTCCAGAAGTGCTATAAGCACCGATTTTTATATTAAATCTCTTTCTGTTAAAGCCAACAAAGAGTGTTTATCTGCATCTGAATCCTGGCTGACACCTCATGAGACCCTGGGACATGGGGTTTGGGAAGTGGTAGAAGAAAGGAGAAAGGAGTTTGTGCAAAATTCAGTGATGAGAGGAGAGGGAAAAGCCAAGATCTCTTATGAGTGCAAAGGCCTGTCTAGACAAAGATGCCCTTGCCCACTTCAGGCTGGCGGTTTACAAGGTAACACTTACCAGCCAGGCTATAGAAAACCCTATCAACAATTACGAGAGTCAGCACCGAACTGACATCATCCCCCTTCCAATCAGAACAATAAGCCTGGCTCTAACTCCCTAAACAACAAAAGCAAAATGTGTTTCTCTAACATGGAAATGAATAGGCTTGAAGCTGATAATAATCTTTCTGTGGTCTAAAGAGCCTCTCCCAGTACAAATATCTTACCCTAGAAAATTACAAATGAGAACACAACTAAACACGGTGAACACCCACCCTCCCCAGCAACCCAGTGAAGCCTGTCAGATCCAGGGACCCAGGTCATGGCATAGCCAGGGGTTTAAGTACAATCTAGAAGACAGGGGTCCCCAAATTTTCGCACATCTCCAAAGAAATCAACTTCATAGCCATTCCTTTTGAATTTCCATTTAAGCTTTTAAAAAATTAATTCCTATATAAGGTAGAGAGGAAAAGAGAGATGGCAGACATATTCTCCACTTCGAGGCTGCTGATTTGCTGAATCAAACATGAAAAGGGAAAAAGTAAACCATGAAATTTCAATGTAGACAGCCCTTGACGTTAATTCAAAAGTGCCAATTAAATTCTTAAAATTGGAATACACATGTGTAAGGAACAAGTGTTAGATACTAAATATAATACTTCTCCTGATGAAGCAGCACTTCTGCTAGGACTTGGCAAGTCAGGCAAATGGGTCAGAACACACCGCACCTCTATCACACAGCAGCAGAGTCACGCTCAGGGAAGCATCACGCGGGGTATTTGTCCAGTTCACTGACGCCATTGCAGGCACCTTACACCACCTCTGACTCATCTTTAAATTTCTCTGCTACTTGCAAAATAATTACAATAGATACTCTTCCTGTAAACTTGATTACCATCCTGGAAGGTCCCATTCTTATAAGGCCAAGGAAATCAGCACAATCCTTTTATTCCTCTTTTTGAAACTTGAATTCTTATCCCAATAGAAACTTTTCACCTATAGGACTAGAGACAAGATATAAAATCATAATGCATTGCACTTTTTGCATTCTGCTTTTCTCTCCTGCTGCATTTGCAATGAACTCACTGTAATAATTTATCCATTAATAATTTCATCTATTTATTGGAATTCACTTTACATACAACAAATCTTCAAATTATGGGGCTTAAGAATGTGATGATGCTGGGAAGGATGGTGGGGAGGGGGTGGATAAAGTGGAGATGTTAATAGGTACAAAAATATAGATAGAAGGAATAATATTTTATGTACAAAAAATAAGTATAATCACCAATAGATTAGGGTATACTTGAAAATAACTCAAAACATAGAATTGGAATGTTCCTAACACAAAGAAGTGATGTATAACTAAAGCAATGAAATATCCCAGTTGCCCTGATTTGATTAATATACACTGTACATCATATATACCCTATAAATGCAGAGGATGCAAAAAAACTCACACATTTTCAGAAAGGAAAAAATGTACTAAAATTAAAATTCTCAAAATATACTGATAACAAAAGATGAATACAAGTCACCTTTGAGTACCTCTTATAATTGCAGAAGTCAAATGTGACTTGAATATTAAAATTTTAATATAGTTTTTTCCCTTTTTTAATATATATATCATATATATATACATTTTGGCACCCTCTTTATACACAAATGTTATGTACTCATAATACTTCTTTTAAAAATGTTTTAAAGAATTAATGATGATGTAAAAAAATTTTAAAAAGTAAAAAAAGTAAATAAATAAAGTATTCATTACTTGTTTCTACTCTTGATTATTTCTGATTCTTCCTAAATACAACTACAGGGCCTCACGTGAGATTTATTTATTTATTTATTTTTATTTTTTATATTTTGAGACAGAGTCATACTATGTCGCTCTCAATAGAGTGCTGTGGTGTTACAGCTCACAGCAACCTCCAACTCTTTGGCTTAAGCGATTCTCTTGCCTTAGCCTCTCAAATAGCTGGGACTACAGGCACCCACCAATGCCCTGTTTTTTGTTGCAGTTGTCATTGCTGTTTATTTTGTTGCAGTTGTCATTGCTGCTCTGTTATTACCATTGCCAAGGCCGGGCTTGAACATGCCACCCTTGGTGTATGTGATTGGCACCGTAACCACTGTACTACAGGCGCCAAACCCTTAAGTGAAATTTAAATCCAACTATGTCTCTCACTGCTCAAAATCCCTCAGTAGTTTCCTGTTGAACTCAGAATAAAAACAAACCCCTTGACGTGGCCTACGCTAGCAGGCCTCTCCTCTAGGGCTCTCATCTTTTATGTGAGTTAATAAGATAAAAACCCTTAGAACTGTGCCTGGCACATAGCGAGCACTCAGTAAATCGTAGCTATCCTTCCCCTCCCTTCTCACTCCCTTCCTCCTCTTCACTAGCACTGGACAAGGCTTTCCACCATCAGTCCCTAGCCTCACTCTTTGCTCTCCCCACCTCTTCCTCCTTTCTTTCAGGTGGCAACTTATCATTTACACCTTCCTTCTCTGCGTCAAACCTGGTCCCCTCCTCACTCTTCCACAACACCAAGTTCTTTTCTTTCAGAATCCTATCACAACTTGTAGTTGATACGTATTTGTTTTACAAGTTATTTTTCCCCTTTAGCACTTAAGCTCTGCTAGGGAAGAAGACACATGTGTTGTTGGCTACTTATCCTCAGTGTATAACACAGGGTTGACACCTAGAGGAAACTCAACCAATGTCAAAAGAGAAAAGGAAACCAAAAAGAACTCTGAATTATTTATAGAATGCTGACTATGTGGCAAGGCATTCTGTTAAATACTTGAAATCCATTAGCTTCTCTAATCTTTCAAATGATAGTTGAAATATATAAATTATCTCCTTTTCATATTTATGGAAAGTGAAACTCAAAAAGCATATATAAATCACACAGGGACTGAGCGTCAAAGTTAAGATTTGAGCTGAGGTCTGACTGGCTCTAAATAATTTGCTTTTTTTCTCATACCAAGTTGCTTCCAGTAACAAGGGGGTAAAGGTATGTGAAATCATGCAATAAAATAAAGAGGTAGTTCTGCCTCACTTATGGCATGTAAAATCTCCCTGAGTAAATGGTTCAGTTATCCTTTTGGGATTGAAACATCAGTGAGACAATTTTGCTGCCATGTGATAATGTTTTCCCTGGACATGTGCTATATCTTTATCAACCTGAACAATAAACCAGGGTTTGGGTATGTACCAAATATTAATTGTGTGACTTTAAAAATACTGAGACATGCTCCCTCGAGGGCTGTGTTTTCCATCAGATGCCTTCTTGGTGTTGAATTTGTTATCAGGGTGAAAACCAACCTTCCAAAACAACCTTCAGACTGAGCTCAATGGAAAGGAAGCAATCAAGTAGGAAAGGACAGGGGAAATAATGGGAGGGTGGGTGAGGATGTATTGATTCCAAACCTGCTGCTGTCAGTCTTAAAATCAGTAACATCCCAAGTTACAACAGTCTTTAGTCACAGACTCTGTGGCTCTTTAGCTCTCATTCCATATCCCAAACAGGGGGATTGTTCTTAAATATCAAGTTGAAAATTAAGGAGCCAAGAAAACAAAAGATAAATAATAATATTTAACATTTACCAAGTTCTTGCAATGAAGCAGGCATTGTGCTAAGTCCTCTACATGAATTAACTTATTTTGTCCTTATAGTGTGCCTGAGCATCGAAGGCATGTCCCAACATGTACATAGAACCTCTTAGCAAAGGCTAGAAGATTTATTGATTTCAAAGCAAGCACTCTTATTACTTCCAATAAACAGATCAGTAAATTGAGGCACAAAAAGGCAAACTTACACTGCAGTCTTGCTAAAAATTGTACAGGAAGGTGATATTATCAGGAATAGTGGAGTGAGAACCACGGAAAATCTCCCCACAAAATAAACAAATAAATGCTAAAAAAAGTTTATTAATATCAAGTCTTTTAGAACTCTGGAAATTGACCAAAATTTTGGAATAATTCAGAAAGCCTTAATTCAAGAAAAATGGCTAAATCTCAGTAAAAATAAAAAGTTTATGGCATTTTAACTTGCCTTATTGCTATTCTTCTCTCCCTATCTCTGTGACACCCTTGAAAACCAATAGCCCTATAATGCTTGTGAAAACTAGTAGCTTCTGAAGGACATACAACAGGGTTGGAGTTCCTTCAAAGCCCCATTCCTAAAGAATTATCATTATTCTCTGCCATTGACCTCTGGCAGTGCCCTGGAAAATCCTACTTACAGGATTTGTCTCTTTTGACCTACTTGGAGCCATTGACAATAATAGTTTCTCTAGAGATGTTTATTGAAAACAATCAGCAGCAGCTGTTTAACATCACAGTTGCCTAAAGCAGCAATAACAATTTGGGTAAGCAAAAATCTGACCAAAAAGAAAAATCTGGGGAATGACATTCCATAGGGCCCTTTGTAAAGCTCCAACATACTCCTAGGAATCTAGAAATTCACGTATGTGCATAGAGCTGGGCACATGCTCAGGAGAGACTTAAGAAAGCCCTAAGCTCTCACCTCTGTCTGACCTTGAGATTCTACAGAAGCAAGAAGCTGAGGCAGAGGTATAACTATAAACTGATTTTATAGTGTGCCTGAGCATCGAAGGCATGTCCCAACATGTACATAGAACCTCTTAGCAAAGGCTGGAAGATTTATTGATTTCAGGCATTTAAGGAAATCTATGTTCAAATATTAGCTGACCACTAAGCTAAGTAGACAGGTGTCAGTGGCTATCCTTGAAACTGAATATAGACTTTGTAGAATTAGTTCAGAGATGTCATTAAACAAACAATAATAAGATAAAACAGCAATGATAACAATCCTGGAGAAAGGGGAATAATCATATTTCCAGAGCTGCTACATTATATTACTTTAAATGTCCAATTTTCAACACAAAAAAATATGCAGCATGTAAAAAATAAGAAATTATGGCAAATTTACAGAAGGAAAGAGAAGCAGTCACTAGAAACATTCCCTGAAGAAGCCCAGATGTTAGACTTGGTAAGTAAAGACTTTAAAACACCTTTTAAAATATTTTCAACAAACTAAAGGAAACTGTGCCTAAAGAAGTAAAAGAAAATGTGAGGAAAACTTCTCACCAAATAGAGAATATCAATAATGAGCTAGAAATCATTAAAAAAAAAAACTAATAAAACTTTTCAGGTTGAAAAGTAAAACAACTGAAATAAAAATTCTTTAGTTTGATTCAAAAGCAAATTTGAGCTGGCAATAGAAAGATTATCAAATTTGAGGATAGCCTAAGATGGGGGAAAAAAGAAAGAAAAGAAATGAAGAAAATAAAGAGCCTTGTAGGATTATGGGGCATATCAAGTATGTCAACATACTCATAATAGCAGTACCAGAAGGGGGAGGGGAACCAAGAGCAGAAAGAATATTTGCAGAAATAATAGCTGAAAACTTCCCAAATTTGATGTAAAACATTAATCTGCAATCCAAGAAGCCTCTACAAATGCCAGGTAGAATAAAACTCAAAGATATCCACACTTTGACACGTTATAGTCAAATTGTCAAAAGACAAAGATATAATTTTTGTCTTTTGATATAAAGCAACAAAAGTTATTCATCATATACAAGGTAACTTCAATAAGACTAACAGCAAATTTCTCATCAGAAACTATGGAGGCCAGAAAGCAGAGGGGAAGGATAATGAAATACTGGAGGAAAACATCCTGGCTACCTAGAATCTATAACCAACAATAAAAACCTTCAAAAATGAAGGAGAAATTAACATAAACAAAAACTGAAAGAATTTGTCCCTAGCAGACCTATACCACTAGAAACACTAAACGGAGTTTTTTAGACTGAAACGAATAAAAACTAGACAGTAACTCAAATACACGCAAAGATATAAAAATCACTGGTAAATGCTTTGGTTAATGTAAAAGGCAGTATAAATGTATTTTTGGTTAGTAACTCTTTTTTCTTCCTAATTTAAAATATAACTATAGTAGAATCTCTGTAGTTGATCACCTCCCTACATTGACCACCTCCTTTTTTTTTTTTTTTTTTTTGAGACAGAGCCTCAAGCTGTCCCCCTGGGTAGAGTGCTGTGGCAATACAGCTCACAGCAACCTCCAACTCCTGGGCTCAAGCGAGTCTCTTGGCCCGCCTCCCAAGTAGCTGGGACCACAGGCGCCCGCCACAACGCCTGGCTATTTTTTGGTTGCAGCCATCATTGTTGTTTGGCGGGTCTGGGCTGGGGAT
>CAUYTI010042174.1:0-85276 GCA_963575145.1 Galago senegalensis
CAGAGCCTCAAGCTGTCCCCCTGGGTAGAGTGCCGTGGCATTACAGCTCACAGCAACCTCCAACTCCTGGGCTCAAGCGAGTCTCTTGCCTCCGCCTCCCAAGTAGCTGGGACAACAGGCGCCCGCCACAATGCCTGGCTAGAGACTATAGAATCTTTGAGGCAAGGAATAAAGATGTAAAATAATGAGCTTGTTAATTATTATAGGAAACAGTTTATCTGCTATAATGTAAGAGTGGGTAGACCAAGTTGTAGTTTCTGTGGTAATTGACAATGCATGTATTTCATCTGAGAACACAGAAAGAATGCCAGGAGTCTAATGCTTTTCACACGAGATGTGAGACTAAAGTATTACATTTCTCAAAAATAGCTAGTTCATTTGAAAGATACAATTTGAGTTAAAAGTGTGTAGTGCTGGAATTGATTTTGTTTTTTGTTTAAATTTCTGTTATATGTAATAAATTGGTACTAACAGGTAAACAGCTGTTTACTCAAGTTTAGTAATTGTTCATCTGAAAACTTTTATTGATGTTTCTCAGTTTCTGAATTGGAGATTTCCCAAGAAGCTGATGACATGGCAATGGAAAAAGAGAAATATGTCGATGAACTGAGAAAAGCCTTGGTGTCCCCAGCAGGACCAGCTGATGAATACAAGTTTAATTTTTCTAAAGAATCTAGTCATTTCTCCCTTGAGAAAAACCTGAAAGATGTTTCAGTAAGTAAAAACATTCCATAATGTTATTAGTGGTAAAATATCAGCACACTTATTGAAGAATTATCTTTAATATTTAAGTAATATCCAAATATTTAAAAGAAGAAGAGGTTAAGAACATGGTGTACACTAAAAAAAACAAAGAGATCAAGGGAGTTGGTTTATTTATCACAAAGTCTCATGCTATTTGTATATTTTCCCTAAGTTTATTAGATATTGAATTTGGTTTTTACCAGTGGTTTATCAATCAGACATGAGATTTGTAGTATCTGATGGAAATCTTTACTACATTAAGCTTACAGATGGTTATTAAGAATTTGTTTTAGAGCTATATTGAGTTTAAAATTTCTTTTAAGGCAACCTCATTAACTTAAAATGATTATAGAAATTTTATCAATTAGAGAAACATTGGAAGAAACAAATATAATCATTATTTTCAAATATATATTATCATAGAAAGAACAATAAAGAGAAGCTGGCTTCCGTAATTTCTATTAAAAGATACATACTTTTCCTAATTAGCTGTCACTATATGTAAGTTTAAATATGATAAGCTACTTAAAATGATCATTTAAAGTAGTTTCAGTAAGAAGGTTGGAAAGGGCAATAAAAATTTTGTTATTTATGACAAGTGATATAATACACTGCAGAATTGTTATTTCTTCTAATATTTGGAAGCAGATCATTGTCAAATTGGGAGTAATGCCACTTCCCCTTCAACAAGTGTTTGTATGTAACAGCTAGTGTTAGTTTTTGCAGCCAGTTTCTGATTTTCATCTGTTTTGTATATACTGATGCATAACAGTGAGGTTATGTGAGGTACCTTTTGGAAAGCTGAAAGGCCTTTGATATCTTTGACATAGTGAAAAAGGGGGCTTGGTGCAGTCAGCATGGATGGAGTACTTACAGTGGTTGGCCATACATCTGGGTTTCCTGCTTCTGTGAAGAAAGAACTTCAAGTCTTTATGACTGATGTCTTTTACAATTGGCTCGGCATATATTGGCATCAAAGACTAACAATAATCCTGAAAGATTTCTTGCCCACCAGAGTAATAAAGTTTATCAGAGCCAGCACCTTGGACTATATTTTCAACCAGTACTACATTTTCAACAAGTTTTCTTAAGAAATGGAAACAGCCAAAATATTCTCAGCAATGCAGAAGTGTGTTGGTTTCTTACAGAATATACCTTGAATCACTACATTGCAGTTTTTAGCTATCTCCTAATTTAATTAATTTTCTCCTAAACAAATTTAATTAATTTTGTTTAGGAGAAAAAGAAAGGCTACTCTCAGAACAGTTTGACAAGAAGTTTATTTCTGGCTTGGTTTACTTGAGAGATATTTTTGGATATTTAAATGAGGTAAAACTTTCCGTGCTATAGTCAGCCTTATGGATGAATGTAGCTGAAAAATCACAAGTTCATTTGGCTCAAGTGTCATGGGAATACTCCAGTATTCAGGATTGCTTTTGCAAACTGATTTCAGAGTGACAATATCTTACAAATTTATCTGCTGGCAAAATCTGTAGACAGTTGGAAATGTGGCAGAATATTTTTAAGGCTAATTGTACTTGGATGACCTAAAAATTGAAAGGAGTTTGTAAGCCTTTTCTTGATGACACAGACATCTGATTGTTGCCAAAAGTGATCTCCTAAATTTAGAAGAAAAGATAAGAATGAACATAGATTCAACTCAAAGAGTTGTACCGAATGCTGTTGTTTCTTAACATATAGTTACTGTCCTACAACAAAGAATATTTTGTGTTTCTAAGCACACTTGCTACCAAAACATACATCTTTAAGAGTACATATTCATCTCCCAATTCAAGAAATTTTATGTGTCTAATTGTGTGTTGGAAATTACTGCTCAACTTGAACATTTTGGATATCAACTCCTCTAAGAATTGTTTGACATTTGCATTTATAACAAGTTTTCCTTTTCATTTCTTTTTCTAAAGCAAGTAACCACTAAGTTTTGTATTTAAAAGGACTTGACGTTTTATAATTACTGTCTCACATTTTGTCTGAATGTAATAATTGTCCATTTCTAATACAATAACATATTTTTAAAGTATAACTTATTTGTCAATATTTATGCTCAATTTTTGGGAGAAGTGGGTCCACAGTCTCTGTGAGCTTGCTTTTGAGTTCATACTTCCAAAATTTCATTTATAGTCTAATTGGCTTTTCTTTTTAGATAACATATGTTTCTATTTTAGCTTAATTCCCATTGGAATAGATGTTGGACAACCAGCTACACAGGAACTCCTTTTCTCGATACAGTAAGAACCTCTGTGGCCCTTCTGGCCCCAGTGCTCTTCAGTTGGCAGTAGATCGTTGTGGTCCGTAGTGTACTCTCTGCCAGCCTTTGGATTCCTCATCTTTTCCCCAGAAGGACTGTCACTTGGGAGATCATTCATATATTTTATGTCACTGGTTCCTTCCACTTTTCATAATTCATCCTGATTTTGCAGTATATACTTTGTCATGCTGACTGCATCTTAGTGAATAATGTATTCTTACTCTTTTTTTTTTCTTTCTTATCTTGCTCTGTTTCCTTCGAAAAAATTTCATTGTTAAGTCACAGAAAAACGATTATTTTTGGTAAGAATGACCTTGAGCTAATCATTTATTAATAACTTCAACTTGCTAATGATTCTGTTTTTTCATTTGCAAAAATTATTTATCTGTAAAATTTTAATGTGATTTCTTGGATTCATTCTAGATCATCTAACACATGGTGGTTTTATATATTAAAAAATAGGCCTAATGAAGGAAGCCATGAAGTTTGAAGGAAAATTAAAATCTCTCTCCAAATATATATATATATGTATACACACACATACATATTTACACATATACCTATATGTATATATAATATTTTATGTATGTTTGTAAATACAGTGAGTACATAAAAACACTAATATTGACTATAGGTCTTTAGTAGAATTAGTACAAAGTCTGAATTCTATAACTTTTCCTTTTGTTTCTCTGACTACTTAAACAGCATGAAGATTCAATTTTCTCTGATATAAAAACTCGAACAGGCAGTCCTGGGTTAACGTGATGACTTTATGATGTTGTAGGTATAGGCTTCTTTGATCATATTGCTTTGTCATTTGTAATAAGTAGTTTGGTCCAAGGTGGCTGCTCTAGCTTCATAATTATGTTTAGGCAGTTTAGTCCTGTTTCAGGCAGCAGGACTATGTTAAAGAGAAAGTAAAGAGCATATGCCTTTACTTTAAGTCCATCTCTCCAAAGTTGCATACAGTCCTTTTGTTCATTGACCAGAACTTAGTCACATGGCTTGGTCTAGCTGCAAGGGAATCTGTGAAATGTGTTTTTCGTCTGAGTCCTGTTCTTAGAAGTTTCCATTCCTGTGTAAAAAGTAGAAGATGGATATTGAGGGAAAACTAGCAATCTTTGCATTTAATATTCAGGGAAGATGGAAATATTTATCATTCAGAAGGATTTACTTTTAGTGTTGCAAGCATATTTCTCTAGGACAGTGGCTCTCAACCTGTGAGTCATGACTCACAAGAACTGCATTAAAGGGTCACACCATTAGGAAGGTTGAGAACCACTGCTCTAGGATTTTCTTGCAAATAAGTATTTCAGTCACATTTTAGTTTTAAAAAAGTTACAACATGTGGTAAGATACATCCTAGTCTGTATCTTACTATATTTTGTAACTTTCATTTATTTTTTTAGTGGATAAGCATTCTAAATTCAGACAGACTCTCTATATTACTTACATTTCTCAGATATATGAAAATGAGGTAAAATGGATTAGCCAAAAGAAACAACCAAAGTTGTTTTTAAAAATAGCACTCCAGAATCCTATATTATTGCCATGTGTCCCTGTGGTTTGAGGGACTCTTGAATTCAAAGGGCCATTTCCAGATGAAATATCAGAATTGGAGCATTTATGTGGTACTCTGCCAAAGACTTTGTCAAAATTGTAATAATTTTCAGGTTTGTGGGAGTAGAGGTTGCAAATGTGTTGTTTGAATGCCCGAGAAGAAAACCGTAGTATTCTTTATTTCTATGGTAAAAGTATTTGTGTGTATGTGCTGTTGTACTAAACACTTTATAATTTCCTGACAATTCTGGAATGTGAAAGCTAAATCAGTAATAGAAATGTTACAGAAATCCTGTTTAAAGTACATATTTTCTAGTTAAGCCATAGAAGAAAATTTAGAATTGCTATTTTTTTTCTTTTTTTGAGACAGAGTGTTACTCTGTGCCCAGAGTAGAGTGCCATGGCCTCCTAGCTCACAGCAACCTCAGCCTCCCAAGTAGCTGGACCTACAGGCACCACCACATTGCCTGGCTAGTTTTTCTATTTTTTTTTAAGTAGAGATGGTATCTCCCTGTTGCTCAAGCTGGTCTCCAACTCCTGAGCTCAGATGATCCACCCGCATTGGCCTCCACAGTGCTAGGATACAGGCATAAGCCACTGCACCTGGCCTAGAAATACTATTTTTTTAAAAACAAAAGTATTAATTCTTATTTTGCTTCTTATTGCTCTGCTTTGATTTCAAATATTTTCTTCTTTAAGAAAAATCTTATATTTATTATATCTTAACTTTTGTGTTACTCCAGATTATTCAGGAAAGAAACACCTTACTGTAAGAACAAAAGCCAAAAGGACATTTGAGTGTTAATAATATTAACATTTGCTTATTACTTTTCAGTTAAGCTACATCAACATGTATTTTCACAGTTCATCAAGTATACTTGATACTTTGGGAGGCTGAGTCAAGGGAATTGCTTAAGCCCAAGAGTTTGAAGTTGTTGTGAGCTGTGACGCCATGGCATTCTACCAAGGGTGACATAGTGAGATTCTGTCTCAAAAAAAAAACAAACAAAACAAAACACACACACACACACACAAAACAAAACAGTATACTTGATACTGTCACTGTTTATAGTACATGTGAAAAATAGATATTGAAAATACAAGTGAGTCACTAAGGAAAACAAAGGTCCCACTTGCCATGTAAAATGTGCTCATGTGTATAATGTACACCCATGTTTTGGGCCCAAACTTCCAAAAAATTACCCCTCAAGATGGTGGCCGCCTCATGGTTGGGAGAGACACACCTTGGGAAAGCTAACACTCCCCCAGTAAGTGTGAAGGTTGCACCCTCCTCCTGCAACTGCCGGCTCTGTGAAGGTGCCCTTCCCTTTTCTGGGACCCCTTCTGTTCTTGCTACATCAGGGCCTGTGGTGGCCACATGTGTGGCCTGTGGGGTGGGAGGTTCTGTGTCTGCTCAGCCCAGGGAAGCCAGGTACGTCCCTAGGGCCTTCTTGGGGCTTCCACTCCTCTCTGTGCATGGCTGGGGCCTTGGGCCACAGTCGTAGCCCCTCACACTTCCCCGACCAGCTCTGCCAACCCCACCAGTGTCCCCTTTTCTGATTGCAGTGCTTGGCAGAGGTCACTCCTCCTGCTCCACCATATCCTGTATCCTCTTGGACTTGAACTATGTTGGGCCTTGTGTGTTGCCGTTAGGGTCTCATGGAGAAGCAGTGCCGTAGCATAAATCTGCATGTTGAAATTGTATATTTAAATAAAGGGGTTCACAGCTCCCTCAGGCATGTGACAAGTTTATTTCTTTCTCTCCTGGCTTATATAGTCCATTGTGTACATGTGCACTGTACCTCATTAATATTCATTATAATCCCTCTGCACAGGCCCACTGTACACCAATGACTTCATTAATATTCATTACAATCTATAATCAATCTCATGAATAAACATCTTGTGAGTATCTGTGAGCAGCTTCTCCCTAGAAATCCACAGTTTAACTGATATCTCTTCATCTAACATAGTCCTTTTGAACACAATCCCTTTAATATAATGGAGAACATGTTGTTGACCATTACTTCTTTATTCTTATCTGATGAAGCCTGAGGCTATGGGGGAACAAGCTAGATTGAATACCTGCCCTGCTGCCCTCACTGTTTGGATGCAGTTACTTCAATTTTAAACAAGGCATAATTAAGAAATTTCTAAGACATACAGAAAACTTGTTTGCAAGCTTCCATTCCCATGTGGGCCTTAAGTCAGAGGGTTTTTACACTCAAGCTGATCAGGCTGACCTTAGGTCAGGGGGTTTTTATGCCCACAACCAACCCGGCCATATGGGATTCTGCCACAGTTTCTCACAAATATGCCTGCACAAAGTCTTTTCACTGCTCTCTCTCAAACAGCTTTTTTGGCCAGAGGCATATAAGCCTTTTGCCTATACTTGTCGGCCCAGGTGGTAGGGCATTGCAGCCCTGATTGGCTGGCTGGGCCCCTGTGCTCCTGGGCCATACTACCCAAGTATGATGTGCATCCTTATTTTTCCCTCAAAAATTTCAGCAGAAAAGTACACATTATATACAGCAAAGTGTTGATAGTATGTTAATTAAAGTAGAATCTAAACCTGTCTTATGAACCCCAACACAGATTTTTTAAAATACATATTTTACTTTAGGATTGTGTACATATAATAAAATGGATCTATGGTAAGTGTACAATTTTTATCACTCGGGACAGTTTTTAATGCTTTTTTGTAGTCGTTCTGCAACTACCTCTTTTTCTCCCCCAGCCCTGTCCCCTTTTATGCCGCCAGCAGCTGCTGGATTGCTTTCTATCACTGTAGACTAGCTTTACTGCTTTTAGAATTTTATATAAGTAGAATTACCCTTGCATGTAACTTTGTTTGCATAGTCAGCGTTTCTGAGAGTCATCATAGTGTAGTGTATCTACAGTCCATTCCTCTGGATTTGGGAGTAGTGTTCCACTATACTGTGTTCCTTTTTTGGTGGCATGTGGGTGGATTCTATGTGTGGGCTAATATGAATAAAGCAGCCGTGTACATTCTTGTCTAAGTCTTTTAGTATGTACGTTTTTAACAACTTTATTGAGATACCACTAACATCTAATAAAATGTGCATATAGAGAGTATACAATTGCAAAAATTTTAAACATGCAAATACTAGTGAAACTGTCACCACAGTCAAGGTAATAAATCCCCAACCTGTCCCCAATATTTTGTGCCCATTTTAATTGTAAATTGTCTGTTTGCTCTGTTGTTTCCTTGGCTGTGTAGCAGCATTTTAAGTTAAACAAGTTGCATTTGTTAATTTTTGTTGTTATTGTGATTGCCTTTAGGGTGTACTTCATAAATTCTTTGTCTAGGCTGATATTTACGAGTTTTTCCAGAATTCTTATAGTTTCGTGTCTTAGATTTAAATTTGTCATCCTCCATGAATTGATTTTGTGAGTGGTGGGAGGTACAGGCCCTTTTTCAGTCTTCTAGATGTGGCTATGCCATTTTCCTAGCATCATTTATTGAATAGGGATTCTTTCTCCCACTGTGTGTTCTTGTCTGTTTTGTCAAGGATCAGATGGCAACATGTGGATGGTTTCATCCCTAGCTTCTCTGTTCTGATCCATAAATTTGTGTCTCCATTTTGGTGCTGGTGCCATGCTGTTTTGGTTACTAAGCCTTGTAGTATATCTTGAAGTCTGGTAAAGTGATGCTTCCTGATACGTTCTCATAGCTGATGGTTGCTTTGCCCATTTGGGGTCTTTTCTGTTTTTACACAAAGTGTTGAACTAGTTTTTCTAGATCTGTAAAAAGTGATGATGGTATTTTAGTGGGGATAGTGCTGAATCTATAGATCTTTGAGTAGTAAAGATATTTTAACAATGCTGATTCTGCCAATTCATGAGCATGTTTTCCATCTGTTTATATCCTCCTCAGTTTCCTTCCTTAGTGTTTGGTAGTTCTCTCCCTAAAGATTTTTTACCTTCTTAGTTAAATATATTCCTTATTATTTTATTTTCATGGTTGCTATTGTGAAAGGTATTGGGCCTTTGATTTGATTATGAGCGTGGCTGGTGTTGGTCTATTTGAATGCAACCTGAGACTTTTCTGAATTTATTTATCAATTCCACACATTTCTTGGCAGAATCTTTGGGGGTTACTAGATATGATATGATGTCATCAGCAAACAGCAATAATTTGACTTTTCGTCTTTATTTGGATACTCTTGATTTCCTTCTCTTGCCTCATTGTTCTAAGTAGGACTTCTAGCGCTCTATTGAACAAAAGTGGAGAGAGTGAGCAACCTTGCCCAGAGAGGTCTTTTCAGCTAGGTACATTCTTAGTTGCTCTGGGGAAGGCTGTAGGCTGCTCTGAGTCAAATGACTTTCTGGGATTCCTGGAAGATAGGAAGTGCAGGGGAGGAGGCATGCCTATGTAAGAGTGCTGGCTCTCTGGTCGCTCCTGCACTCCCCAGAGGGATAAGAGCTTGGGGTCCTGCTGCTGGCTAGAGGCACCAGGCTGGGGAGGAGCCCCTCTTACCCTTTCACTGTGCTGTCTCCCTGGATTTTGGCCTGGTTTCTTTTATTCGGCATAATTTATTTTGAGATTCCCCCATGTAGTTGTGTGATTCAATAATCTGTTTCTTTTTTTCTGCTTAGTGGCGTTTCATTTTTTGAATATATCCCAATTTATTTATGAATTCATCTATTGATGAGCATTTGAGTTGTTTGCAGTTTGGGGCCATATCAAATAAGCCTGCAATGAATATTTGTGTCTAAATCTTTATATAGATACATGTTTGGTGATTGATTAATTGGTTGACAACCCACAGAAATAGAATAGTTTTTATGGTAGGCCTATGTTTGACTCTTTTAGAAGCTGACCAGCAGTTTTTTGTCTCTCATCTGCAGTGTTTAAGATTTTAGTTCCTCCATATCCTTGCTGACACTTGGGTAAAATTTTTAATTTTAGACATGCTGGTGGGTGTGTGACAATATCTTATTGTATTTAAAATTTTCCCTTCCCTAGTATCTAATGGTGTTATGTTCCATCTCTCTTTCTTCTTTAGAGATATATTTGTTGATATCCTCACTATATTTTTAATTGGGTTGTTTATTTTCATACTGAGGTTTTTATAGTTCATGATATATTCTGGATACAGATTCCTTAACAGATAAGTGACTTGGGAATACTTCCTACTACTTTGTGGGAGAAGAGGAGAAATTCTTAATTTTAGGGAAGTAAAAATTACTTATTACTTATTATTAGTATCATTTGCAATAATGTTTTACCTAATGAGAGGTCACAAAGATTTTTCTCCCATGGTTTTATATATGAGTTTTATATCTTGAGGTTTTATATATAGAGTCTGTGGTACATTTGAGTTAATTTTTGTATATGGTTCAAGGTATGGACTGAAGTTCATGTTTTGCTAATGGATATGCAGTCATTTTAACACCATTGTTGAATTTTTCATCAATTTTTCATAGTCATTATTAGCAATCAGTTAATTATACTTGCATTCATTTTACAAAGAAGTGGCCACACACAGAGAATATTTTGTGAAAATTTTGTACGAAACATTTTGTAAGTAAAGTTACGTTTAGCTATAATTTCTCATTTTCCATATGTGTGATGACCTTTGGGACATTCTGTATGTTTTCTACTCTAGTTTGTCCCATTGTTTTGTATGTTTACCTCTGTGACATCTAAAAACTGTTACTTATGCTTATAATAAATCATGAAATTAGGTAGTATAGATGTTTCAACTTTGTTCTTTATCATAGATATTCCATGTACTTTAGATTTTTAAATTAGATTTGAGAATCGATTTGTCACTATCTACACACAAGTCTACTGGGACCTTGATTAGGAATGTACTGGATCTACAGAATGTACATTTTCATAATAGCAAATGTGTCCACTCATGAAGAAGATATCTCTGCTTATTTAGGTTAGTTTTTCCCAACTGGGAGAAATTTTGCTTGTTCAGGGTTATTTGGATATGTCTGGAGACATTTTTGATTGTTTCTGTGGCATCCAGTGGGTAGGGGCCAGGGTTGCTGCTAAATATGACAGTAAGCAGAAGCCAGCTGTCCTCAGCATAGATTTACATGATTCAAAGTGTCTCTAGTTCTGAATTTATAAACCCTGATTCAGATCTCTTTAACTACTCTGCAGTTGTAAATCTTGATCACTTTAAAGTGGAAACTGAGGATACTGATTTGAAATGAATGCTTTCTTTTTTTCTGAAATGGATGCTTTAGGATCTAAATTTCCTTCCAAGTACTGCTATAATTGTATTGTACAAATTTTCATATGTTGTATCTTCAGTTTCACTTATTTTTGATTTTGGTTAATCACCCTTAAATTATTTAGTAATTTAATAGTTAGTTTTCCAGTTTTTTAAAAATATGCCAGATATATTTCTGTTACTTGTTTTTAAATTACTTACACTCTTTTTAGAAAACTTTATAGGACTGTATTCTTTAAAATTTATTGGAGTATGTATTATGGGCCCAAATGTGGTCTTTGTTCAGTGTTTTGTGCGCACTTGAAAAAGTATTTATTCTGCTATTTTGGGGTAGATTGTATTACAAATGTCAGTTAGTTCAAGTTGGTTGATAGTCTTAAGGTTTCCGTATTCTTATTTTTTGTCTACTTCTTCAACTAGTAATTGGAAATGTGTGTAATCAGTAATGATAATTATGTATTTATTTACTTATCTTTGAAGTAATATCATCTATTGCTTTATTTATTTTGAATCTTCATTAATTAGGTACAAATCATTAATTTTTTCATGTCCTCTTGATGAATTGACCTCTTTTTTTTTTTTTTATGAAATGACCCACTCATTTTATTATGCCGCTTGGTCTCAAGTCTACATAATACTTCATAGTACATTTTCCTTTGGTTGGAGCTAGTATGCTATGTCTTTTTCCAATCTTTTGCTTTTAACTATTTTTTCAGAGTTCTTTTTAGGAAGAGTATCATTGGGTCTTGCTTTTTAAGTCCAATTTGCCATCAGTGTCTTTTGATTTGTGTGATTAGGCTGTGTATAATCTATGCAATTATTGATAATGGTGGTTTGGAAATCTTATCTGTTTCATTTCTATATTATTTCCTTGTTCCTCTTATTCTTCCTTCTTTTAGGGTAAGTGTTTTTATTCCATTTTGTCATTTTGGTTAGCTTATTAGGTATAACTCATTTTTATGCTATTTTGCTTTAATGTATGCTTTACAGTTTATAGTATACATCTTTTTTTAATCACAGTTTATTTTGAAGTGATATGTTGCTTTACAGATAGGATTAAGAACCCTACTACCATTTCCCTCTTCATGAATTTTGTGTTATTGTGGTTGTACATTTTACTTTTACATGTGTTATAAACTCTAAATTCGTTATTACACTGTCATTATTTTTGCTTTATAATAATTTAATTATTAAGATTTTTTATTTTGCTTTTGAGTGTTCTGCCATCCATATTTTAAGATGGGCAAGGGAAAGAAGGAAGGAGGAGAAGGGAGACGGGACCGGGATTGGTGTCCTCCCACTTAATGCAGAAACGTGGGGGTATCTGGCACAACTACAGTAGGGACTATACCTAACAAACGCAGACACTGTAGCCTAATTATTCGGCCCTCAAATTACCTGAAATAAAATTTTTTTAAAAGGAAAAAAATTTAAAAATTAAAACTAGTTTAAAAGATAAAAATCTTTTTATTTTGCAACAATTTTATACTCTTAAAAGTTTCAAAAATAATACATGAAAGTCAGGTGAGCCTTTCAATCTAGTGTTTTCTAATTTTGTATTTTTTCTTTGCTAATATTTTCATTTGGTTCTTATTTATAGCTTTTATTCTCACTTGAGATTTCCTGGTTTTCCTTGGTTATGATCATATTTTACTTTTAAATTTTGATCATAGTTATGGTAGCTAATTAAAAATTCTTGTCTGCTAATTTCAACAGCTAGATAAACTGTGAAGCTCCCTTGATTATGGCTTCTCTTTAGTATGTTTTTATTGTTCTGTTGTTGTGAGCTTTAGGTTTCATGCTGGACTTTGGGACTGATATACTGTAGAGAGGGGATTCTTTACAGTCATTTGATGAGCATAGAGTTTTGGGGTGAGTCTGTTTGTTTTCTAAGTCATTTAATTTGGCTTTATTCCAACTTCACATTCTGTTTCCCATGTAGTGGCGTTAGCTGAAATGTCAGGTTAGTTCTATTACCTTTAGGAATGCTGCTTGGAGTCTTTCTCACATATCCTTGGTATAGAGTTTTTAAAGATATTTGAACAGTTTATCCATAGAATTTAGTGCCTCTCATCTCTGCTTTTTCCTTTCCAGAATTTGCTCCTTCATTTTCAAATGTTGTGATTTCCCTGGGAGCCTGTCCTTTGATGCTTCAAGGGAGTGAGACTACTGATTTCTAGTAAATTTTAGCTGCCTTGCATGGCAGAGATTTGGTTTTTCCGTAGGTTAAAAGTCATAAAAATGGGAAGCATATTCAGTGTTATTCCTTTTGTTATCCCAGAATCAATCGGTTTTTGTTCACTTTCTTGTGCCTTTAAGTCTTTTTGCTTTTTTGAATATTTTGTCCGAGTTTATAATTGTCATGTATTGTAGGGTTGTTCCTATGGCAATGACTTGACCATGAATAGAAGCAGAGCTCTATTCTTAGCTTTTGAACTCTCCAGTCCCTTACATCTCATGAATTTTCTCCCTATTTTAACAAAAGTTATGCTGATATTGTTGAACTTAACCACTTGTTCAGAAATTGGTACTCTGACCTAATTCCTTGCAGTCAGTCTTTCTGCTGTCCTAGTTTATGCCTTGCCTAATTAAAGTCATGCCTGTATTTGAAAAGTGGAAAATTTCCAAGGAAAGTGAACAGCTGGTATTGACACTCAAAAGAGTTTTACGAAATGAAAGTAAGCAAAAGGCCAGTTAGGCTGAACTTCAGGAAAAAGTATCTAATGGTGCGATTTCTGAGACTAAACAATTTGGCAAGGGGACTTTCTCTGAACTACTTCAAATTGAATTGGAAAAGTCAGGGGAAAAGCAAGTAATAAGCCCAGGTCATGTATTGGCAGTGGACAGTTTATATGATCTCATACTTACCTTTCCCTGTGTCTGTTTGACTGTGGTCATTAGCAGAAAAGCCCGTTACATTTGACGATAATAATAAGAATCTCTGAATTGGAGTGAGAAAATGGATTTCTCTAAAAAGCTTACAATTGGTGATAAAATTTTTCTTGAAAGGAAGAAATCATGATATTATTCATTTTTATGTGGTTTTTATGAAATTCCATGCTAGAAAGAACTTGTGCTCTCTTATTTATCATCGTATTCCTAGTACTCACCATAGTACCTGGCGTATAGAAGGTGTTCAGTAAGTCTTAGAGTCTCTTCTACTTTTGCAATATTTAGCTTAAAAGTGATACACTTTCAAATATATAACAATTATTGGCAGTCACAGTTAAGGTTGATGTTTTCTATTATTTCTCTATGTGTCTTGCTCTCCCCTCCATGCTAAGTTCAGAAGCCTGAATATAAGGTGATTAAATTTTCTTTGTGCTTTTGGACACAGGAAGAATCCAAATGATTTAATTTTGTCATGACTGTGAACTGTATTACAGGAAAACAGAATACTAAAGATATTTGCTGGAAGTGAGATGTTAAACAAAGTGGTTAATTGTACTTAGTCTGAAGTCAGATGTCTCTGACTTTGAATCCTGGCTACAAATTATACTTGTTCATTTACTTTGACAACTTCCTGAGCCCATCTGAACCCTAGTTTCATCATCTTAAAAAAGGTGTATAGAATTAGTCTCCATACTCCAGCTACTTGTGAGGCTTGAGTCCAGGAGGTCAAGGCCAGCCTGAGTAAGACCCCATCTCTTAAAATAAATTTAAAAAGAATCAGCTTAAGTGTTCATCAATGGAAGAATGGATAAAGAAAATGGAATGGACTATTTTCAACCTTAAAAAGGAAGGAAATACTGTCATTTCTGACAGCATGTATGAGCCTGGAAGAGTTTATGGAAAGTGAAATAAGCCAGGGACAGAAAGACAGATGCCACGTGACCTAATTTAAATGTGGAATCTAAAAAAGTTGAACTCAAAGAAGCAGAGAGTTGAATGGTGTTTACCAGGACCTTGGGTGAGGCTGGGAAAGAAGGGGCGTAAAAGGATGTTGATCAAATGTAATAAAATTTCAGTTAGATAGGAGGAATAAATTCAAGGAGTGATCTGTTGTACTACACAGTGTAGTTAATAACATGGATTCTTAAAGATCACTGAGAGGCTTTCTTGGCGCCTGTAGCTCAGTGGTTATGGCACCATCCACAGACACCGAGGGTTGCAGGTTTAAACCCAACCTGGGCCAGCTAAACAACAATGACAACTGCAACAAAAAATAGCCAGGCATTGTGGCAGGTGCCTATAGTCCCAGCTACTTGGGAGGCTGAGACAAGAGAATTGCTTAAGCCCGAGGATTTGAGGTTGCTGTGAGTTGTGACACCACAGCTCTTTACTGAGGGTGGCACAGTGAGCATCTATCGCAACAAAAAAAAAAAAAAAAAAAAAAAATCACTGAGAGTAGATTTTGTGTTCTCACCTCATGAAATAAGTATACGAAGTAATGTGTATATTTATTAGCTCAATTTTGCCATTCCACAATGCATGCCTATTTCAAAACATCACGTTGTACACAATAAATGTACACAATTTTTGTTAATTAAAAAATACAGTGATTTAAACAGTGGATAATTTTAATATCTACTTGATTTGGCAGATGTGAATTTAAAATGAAATTAATATACAAAATTTCTTAGCATTATACCAGATACATAGTAGATGCTCAGTGAAAGCTGCTGTTATGATGGTTGTCATCTTCATAGTAGATGCTCAGTGAAAGCTGCTCTTATGGTTGTCATCTTCATAGTAGATGCTCAATAAAAGCTGCTATTATCATGGTTATTATCTTCATTTTAATCATCTTTGTATTTTCTTCTCTTTGTTTTTTAGAGAAGTTTACTTTTTAACATGGGGACAATCACTTACCTTGTGACCTTGAACCTTTTTGGCTTAACTTTTGGTATACAGTAAAGTTGTTTATGGAACTAGAGTTTGCAATAACTCCTTTTTCCTCCTTGTGCCACTTCAGATGGGTGGGAGCTTCTTGGAGTACTGTTCTGTGAGTGCTCTGAGGTTACTTCTGGGGCTCAGTGGAAGACATGGTAGAATGCTCTGGATTCGTGAACCAGACTTGACATCATTCACTGTCCATTCATAGCATTAGTCTTCAATTTCAATAGCTGAGAACGTAAAATAAAGCAAACTTTTAGAGAGTTGTTGTGCAACTTATTTTTTAAAACAAATACTTATTGAGTTCCCAGTTTATATAATGGGTTGGGTTAGGTGCTTCTCTTGAGTTTGTGAGGTCTGAAAGTATCAGTATCTGAATGACTTTTCCTAGAACAGATAGCTCACTTGGGATATTCAGTGTACTATAATAACAATTGTAAGGAAATTGTATTAAAGACTTAAGAAAATGGTAAAGAGATTGTATCTAATGTACTTTAATAAATACATTTTCTGACAGTATTTAACAAACTGTAAGAATTTAAATTGCTATCAGTAAAAGAATTTATGACGTTATTTTTACAACATTGTATAATGAATAGCACTGTCTGAATGAGAACTTTATTATTAAATCAGAACACTGACATATAGTTCAATTTGCTTTAATTATCAAATCATATTGTTGACATGTTATATGACTACATTGGTTTATACTTTTATTTCCTAATTGTTTCTTCAGCTATGCACAGATTTGGATCAATGCATTAATGGTTCCTTTTGATGGATCATGAAGTGTGACCAAAGTGTGTCAACATGGTATTCTGATATTCATCGAGTTTATTGTGGGCTCATGTTCTCTATAGTTATTAATAATTGGGTTTAGCAAATATTCTGCAAATGGCTGAATTAAATTGAGGGGTATTGCATTTTCTGCTACTCTAGAATATTTTGTGAGTTTTTTGTAACATGTGAAATATACATAATGGCTTTGTCATTATATATTATGCTTTTGTTATATATTATTCTTTAATAGTAGCATAATGATTTAAAGCAGCTTTAAAGAAAAATGAATACTCATTCACCTCTATAAAAAACTCCCAGTATTTCTAATATTATAAATACTGCTCTCCTTTTGGTCTTTCGAAGCAATTGTCAAAGAAGTAGAATTTCTGTATGACTCAATAGTCGGAAATATTTAGTCCCAATTCAAAACAATATTTCTTCAAAGAGATGGTATTGTTAGAACTGACTTATGAGTAAGTGCACTGATAAGCTAACCACTAAGCTGCTGGTGTCTGGCATTTGTAAATGTTTTTTCTATGTGGTAGCACATTTTATGTGTTTTGAATGGTGAGAACAGAGCTTGTTGTTTTTCCCTATTAAAATAACAATTTATTTGTTACACTGTGTTTTAAGCCACCTGCACCACCAAAATGGACCACCCACAAAGAGTCCATTGAGGAATTATTGAAGTTTGGCTGCCTGACTTATTGCCACCTAAACAAATATCATTGTCAGTTCTGGGATTTAGTGTTTGATCTATGTAAGTCATTACTTAGAAATGAATCAAATGAATCTTTCCACGTGCCTGAGCTTCTGAGAATCTATATTTAAAATATATTAAAAATCATAAAAGAAGAAAGAACCTTCTTTGATACACATTTGTAATGTGATTATTATATTGAGTCTTCGAATAGTGTCTAAAATTGTATTTTAAATTATAATATTTTGTTTAATATTAGTGTGGTAAGTTTCTTTATAAAATCATTTAGAACAGTGTCATGTAGACATTTAGTATTGCTTCTGCGCAATACTCTCTTTCTTCCTCAAATGTTTTATTTGTATTGTCTGTCTCTATGTTCTGCCATTACAGTGAAATTATTCAGAATATTAAAAAAAGTAGTTGTTACTCTGATACCAGTTTTATTGGATATCCTTGAATTCTGCACACTCCTAGCAACCTGTCATAATGAAGTAAGTGGATTACTTTTCAGTGGAAGCTTCTTGGTGTTTAAAGCTTCCTAAGCATGATTTGCTAGACCAAGATTTGAATCGTAATATAACTGTGTGGTCTGATAATATACATTGGTTGAATAGTGGAGGTCACATGGAGTTCATAGTGTTTCCCAGGTAATTTAACTAACTGCTTAATTAAGGGAAAAGTGTCCATTCAAAGATGAAGTGATACCTTCAGTGGTCACAGAAAATATGGGTCTAATGAAGATTTCAGTGAGTGCTAACTAATTACTGAGGGTTAAACATAAATACACACATATATACACTCAAGTCCTTACATTGATAGAATATGAAGAATGGAAGGATTGTTGGTCTTATTTTATGACATTCCAAAAATATATCCTAACCCTTTAAAAATTTATTATAATCTGTCATACAGCTATAAATCAGTGTGAAGGGTTTGTTGGATTTACTGTGACTTGAATTGCTGCTGCCATGATAAAGATAAACCTAATTATTCAGGAAATTATGCGTTTATATAATTTATAGTCTGTTGGTCAAGAGGATTTTTAAAAATATTGGAATATATATCTTATTAGAAATAGAGCCTGTGGGTCTTTTTTTAACATGACAAGTTTCATGTAGGCCATTACTTTTATTTAAATAAAAACAGATTCCTAAATGAACATTTTTATATAAACATAAGCATATAGCACTTTTTAAGTGGCTATACCTGTGGCCCTCAAAATGAATAGCAGATTAAGTAAAAATGAGTTAGCATGTGTATAAATGATAGTAGATTGTTTTACAATTGGAGTGGAGTCTTGAATGAGGACTAAATTTTAAAATCAGTATCTTAGGTAAAAGTTAAATGTCATGAAAGTTACCCTTGAAAATCCTTTAAATTGACATTGAATATAATGAGCATGGCATTGTGTACCAGTAAGTCCAGCACAGACGATTTTTCCTTTGGTGATAAAAACATTGCTGCTTATTTCTCTGATCACCAGGTAAAAAATGTGAGCTTTAATTTAGGCTCTATGTTGTACCAAAAATATTTGGTCCAACACATTAGGCCAGGGGTTAGCTCTAAGTTCTTAGGGAAGAAGATGGAAAGAAATGAAGTGAGAACTATTAATATTCCACCACTCTTCTGCTTTGGGACTGCAGCCTCACCATACATGTATTATTTTCCAAACTGATTATTATAAAGGCAAAGCAATTAAAAGGTGAAAGCAATTGAATGGAGAAAAGATATGGCCTTTTCAACAAATGGTGCTAGAGTAATTAGATATCCCTAGGCAAGAAAACTAAACTTGGCCTAAACTTCATACTGTGTACACAAATTAACTAAAAAAACAAAAATCTTTGATATATTTTTGGGATCTGGGGCTATGTGAAAAGTTTACTTAGAGTTGATATCTACAAAGCATGATCTGTGAAGAGAAAAGTTGAAGATGTGGACCTCAAAAAATTAAAACCTTGTATCCTGCGAAGAGAAAGGAAAGGCAAGCTATAGACTAGAGAAAATATTTGCAAACCACATGTTCAACAAAGGATCACAATTGAGAATATAGAAATAACTCTTCAAATGCAACAATAAGAGACCAAGTGATTCAATTAGAAAATGGATACAAGATAAGAGCAGATATTTCACTGATGGAGATATATAGGTGGCAAATCAGCACATGAGAAGATGTTTAGTGGCCAGGCACGGTGGCTCGCTCCTGTAATCCAGCACTCTGGGAGGCTGAGGCAGGCAGATTGCTTGAGCTCAGGAATTCTAGTCCAGCCTGAGCAAAAGGGAGACCCCTGCCTTTACTAAAAATAGAAAAATTAGCTGGGCGTTATGATGGGCACCTGTAGTCCTAACTACTCAGAAGATTGACACAGGAGGATCACTTGAACTAGAAGTTTGAGGTTGCTGTGAGTTAGTATGATACCATGGCGCTCAAGCCTACACAATAGAGTGAGACTCTTTCTCAAAAAAATACAAAGATACAAAGAAAATGTGTTCAACGTCATTCATTGCCCATCAATATGCACCTATCTATTAGCATGATTAAAAAAGTAGTGACAATAACAAATGGTGCCAAGGATGCATAGGAACTGTCACACATGCATTGTTGTTGGAAATATAAACATAATTGTTCTGGAAAACAGTTTGGCAGGTTCTTAAAACGCTAAACATATACTTATGTAAACCTAGCAATTACATTCCTGGGCATTCACCCAGAAAGATGAAAACTTATGTTTATACAAAAAATAAATAGTATTATTCTTAGCAGCTTTATTCTTTATAGCCAAATCCTTGAAAACAACTCAGTTGTCCTTCTGGGGGTGAATGGTTGAACCAACTATGGTGCAGGTGCATCCACAAGTGAAATACTACTCAGCAATAAAGACGAACCAACTAGTGAGACATACAGAGAATTGGAGGGATCTCAAGGGCATTATGCTGAGTGAACAGAAGTGAGTCCTGAAAGAGTGTGTACTCCATCATTCCATGGATAAAACAAAATTTTATGCTGAGTGAACAGAATGTGAGTCCCGAAAGAGTGTGTACTCCATCATTCCATGGATAAAGCAAAATTTTATGCTGAGTGAACAGAATGTGAGTCCTGTGTGTACTCCGTCATTCCATGGATAAAACAAAATTTTGTGCTGAGTGAACAGAATGTGAGTCCCGAAAGAGTGTGTACTCCATCATTCCATGGATAAAGCAAAATTTTATGCTGAGTGAACAGAATGTGAGTCCTGTGTGTACTCTGTCATTCCATGGATAAAACAAAATTTTTGAAATGACAAAATTATAGAAAAGGTGACTAGATTAATGATTAGGGATGGGGCAACAGGAAGTATTCTTGTAGTGACAGGATACGTTCTTGACTATGGTGACCGGTATTAGAACCTACATGAGGTAAAATTTCATGGAACTTGAGACACAGGTGCACAGACAAATGCATGTAAAACTGGGAGAGAAGTCAGGTAGTTGCATTAATGTCAATTTCCTTGTTGTGATATTGTACACATCACAAGATGTTACCATTTGAGAGACTGGACAAAGCATACACAGAATCACTTTGTAAAGATTCCTTCTGCAACTATACATGAATCTGCAACTGTGTTAAAATTAAAAACCAAAACGGAAATACTTTGAAAAGAATAGAGATCTTTATAAAAACCTTCTTTTAAACTTGAAATTTTGTGAAATAAATACATTTGAAGTTCTGTAATAACTGTTATATATGTATAATTATATATACAGTTAAATATTCTTAGGCATTAAGTTTAACTTAGGAAGTCTCTTGGTCCCTTAAAGAATTATACAAAAAAACCTGACCAAAAAAGTGTGGCTACGTTTTTTTTTTTAATTTGAATAATCAGAAATCATTAACAACAATGGAGTTAGCACTTTAAAATATTTTATTGTTTAATGACACTAATGCAATATTTTAGTTACCAAGAAGTATTACTTCATTTTTGAATTTCTATCAGCCATTAATTATGTTTTCTAATTCATAGATTTAATAAATAATTTTAAGCCATTGTTATGGAATTATAAGTAGTTATGCTAATACCTGGCTAACCATGACTCCACATTGGAGCACTTCTGGGTTTTAGAGTCTCGGGACTGTAATGATGTGGCACTTTAGCAGGGAATCATTACATATAGAAAACATTTCAGATATCACAGAGTTTTAAATACTCTCCACTGGACTGACTCTGTCTTATGAAAGTTAATATCAAACCGCACGTCCAGATAACATGAACTCTGTTCTGACTTCTGATTATTATCGCTAGTCATTTCAACTCAGAGGTGTGGTTTCAGCAGAAATCTGTTGAATATGATAATTCACACAGGACATGGGTAATGAAAACAGAAAAAATGTGTGTTACAGAAGAGTTTTAATGACGATTTTGATATGGTTAATGTGGGAGCAACTGAACTAAAACAGCTTCCTTCATGGTTATATTAAAGATTTTACAGCATTCATATAACTAATTTCTTGCAATGAGATATATAATCTGATAAAAAATATATAGTTAAACCTTCTCATGGATGGGGTTTTCCATGCACCTCTTTGCAAAGGAAAAGATAATTTTTCTCTGATTTGGTACAGTGGCAGTTCTTGACACGTAGCTGTTCTGGCAATGTATAAGCCTGTTCTTCTAGAAGGAAAGCCACTTGCCTGACAAATGTCATTCTGGTTCCTCACTTTATTTCCTGTAGTTGTGATTGTCCCAGGGCTTATACTATTCACATAAAAGATTATCCTGAGTAGAAAACACTGTTGTGTCCATAGTTTATGTTTTCTGTAGAGTTCAAAATCTGTTTTTAAAAGCAAAATATAATTAATGATTCCATTTTAATTTTGTGAAGACATTTTTCATACTTCGTTTTTCTGTGTCTAAGATGTATAGCATATAAAACCTTGCTGTTTTAGAATGCATGGCTTTCACATAGAGTAGGTATATTAGTTTCCTATTGCTGCTGTAACAAATTACCACACACTGTGTGGCTGAAAACAGAAATTTATTTTCCCACAGTTCTGGGGGCCAGAAGTCCAAACTCAGGGGATCTTGGTGGGCAGAGCCATAGTCCCTCCAGAGACTTGGGCTGAGAATCTACTTCTTGCCTCTTCTACCTTTAAAAAAATTATTTTAAAAATTTGGTAAAATGCACACATGTTTTCCATCTTCATCATTGTGCACGTTCGGTTGTGACATGAAATGCATTCACAATGTCGCGTTTGCCTTTCTAGCTTTTTCTCTCTTCTGCGCCCGCACCTTCTCCTGCATGTGTGAAAACTCTCCCTGCCTCTGTCTGATTAGGAGGATAAACTTCTGTCAAGATTCATAACTTATTCACATCTTGTGCCATATGAGGAAATATTTATTATAGGTTTCAGAGATTAGGAAGTAAACGTATCTTTGAGAGACTATTATTTTAAGCCTACCAGAGGAGACCTTCATTAAATATTTAATTACACCCAATATATGCATTTATCTTTAGTGTTATTTTATGTGACTTCTTTACATATACAAATACCATGATTACTTAAAATTTGCTGCAACACAAGAGAAATCCTGTATATTTTATTGTTGTAACTTTTAAAATAGAGCAAGATGTTTAAAGATTAGATGTAGTCATCTTAAGATTCCATTTCATGAAATGAAGGTAGCAAATTTTGACTAGTTGGGCTTTGATTCATTTGATTGTTCTGGAATATGTCTATTTCATCACTGCATTATCTTCCTTTATCAAGGAACTTAATCAGTCACTTCTAAGTACCTGCTTTTGCTCTTCGTATTTTTTCTTTTGTGTGCGGATCCTGAGATGTCTTCATTTTTCCAACCTTTCTACTTTCCCTCCTTTTCTTCTTTGTCTTCCTTGTCCCTGTCTTTCTAAACTTTGTTCTTTCCTCCCTTGACTCTCCTTCCCTCTTCTTATCCCTCTCTTTTTTCTCTCCTTCTACTCCCCTTTCTTTCTCTTAAATATTCTATAGGATTGCTTCTGTTTAAAAATACCAGAGGCCAGGCACAGTGGCTCATGCCTGTAATCCTAGCACTCTGGGAGGCAGAGGCTGGTGGATTGCCTGAGCTCATAGGTTCGAGACCAGACTGAGCAAGAGCAACACCCCACCTCTAAAAATAGCTGAGCATTGTGGTGGGCACCTGTAGTCCCAGCTACCTGGGAAGCTGAGGCCAGAGGATCACTTGTGTCCAAGAGTTTGAGTTTGCTATGATCTGTGACACCATGGCACTCTACCAAGGGCAGCAAAGTAAAACTCTGTCTCAAACAAAAAAATGTCAGCGTGTTCTCTGAAATGCAATATGTGAATTTTCATTAACCTTGACAGAGTTTGGTGACTAGATTGTCTAGATTGCTATATATATGAATGCTAGGAATGGAAAGTGAAATGCTGTCATAAGTTATAAAAAATGACTGTAGTGGCTCAGCACCTGTGGCTCAAGTGGCTAAGGTGCCAGCCACATACACCTGAGGTAGCGGGTTCGAATTCAGCCCAGGCCCGCCAAACAACAATCATGGCTACAACCAAAAAAAGTAGCCAGGCATTGTGGTGGGCGCCTGTGGTCCCAGCTACTTGGGAGGCTGAGGTAGGAGTCTCACTTGAGCCCAGGAGCTGGAGGTTGCTGTGAGCTGTGCAACAGCACTCTACCCAGGGGACAGCTTGAGGCTCTGTCTAAAAAGAAAAAAAAAATGACTGTAGTGAGAAAATATTTGCAAGATATATATATGATACAGAACTATTTTACATATATATCATATATATATATATAAATACATAAAATATACAAAGAACTCTTAAAACTCAAGGAGTAAATGCTAAGGGTATAGTTTGGGAGTTTCTTACAGAGTAAACTGCATTGTTACCATATACTACTTGGTGTTCATGCAAAGATTTCAAAGCATATCCACACAAAACCTGCATGTGATTGTTTACAGCAGCTTTATTTATAATTGCCAAAACTCGGAAGCAACCAAGATGTTTTTCAATGAGTGAATGAATAAAAATACACTGTAGTACTTTACACGATGTACTGTTATTCGTCACTAAAGAGAAATAAGTATCAAGCCATGCAAAGACGTGGAGGAAACTTAAATGCACAGAACTAAGTGAAAGAAGCAAATGTGAGAAGGCTCCATGCTGTCTTAGTCCCTCTGCATCAGCTTGAAAAGGTAAAACTATGGAGAGGGCAAAAAGATCAATGGTTGCCTGGAGAAGTGAGGGATAAATTCGTGGAGCACAGAGAATTTTTAGGGCAGTGAAACTGTTCTGCGTGATGCTGTTATATGATGGTGAACCCATATCTGTATACATTTGGCCAAACCCAAAGAAGGTCAGACCCCAAGAGTGAACCCTAATGTAAACTACGAACTTGAGGTGATAATGTGTCGGGGTGGGTTTATCCATTGTAACGAATGTCCTGCTCAGGTGGGAGATGTGATAAAGGCAGAACAGTGTATGTGGGAAATCTCTGCATCTGCTCAGTTTTGCTGTGTACCTAAAACTGCTCTTAAATCTATTACAAGTAAAACTTGTGAAAATAGAAGTGGAGACTTATACAATGCATTCCTCTTGCCTCAAATTTTAAAATCTGAAAAGAAACTATTAAAAAATAAAATATTTAAATTAGTTTTGAGCCTTCATTTCCCTCACTTCCTCCATTACTATACATTTTTTTGCAGATAATTTTTGTTTTAAATTTCTAGCAACACATATAACCATGTTTAAACTTTGGATTTATGTTTCTGTTTTTCAAGCTATATCTGGAAGATGTTTAATTTTTTTTTTTTTTTTTTGTAGTTTTTGGCCAGGGCTGGGTTTGAACCCACCACCTCCGGCATATGGGGCCAGCGCCCTACTCCTTTGAGCCACAGGCACTGCCCAGGGGTTTAATTTTTTTACATGATTGTCACCATGTTGTTACTGCTAGAAACCCTTTTTATTCACATAATTGTGTTATTCTATGTATATTTTTAATAGTTTTTTTACATGAAAATGTTAATATATGTGATCTTCTACTTTGATTTGCCTTTTACTATGAGTATACTCTAGAGAAAGCCATTTGGATTTTAGAGAGCAGATCTACCTTTATCTCACAATTAAAGAAAGTATTGACTACCAAGGCCAGTATTCTAATTTTAAATGTGTATTAAAGCACCTTTTGCTCTTTGTATATTTGGACGTTTTGGCACAGGTATAAATGCAAGTCCCTTGGAAAATTTATGTTGTTGATTTCAGCCTACAATGTTACTGTTGTGAAGATACCAGTATGGAATTGTTTTGTTTCACACATCAAAGACTCACCTTAAAATAACTTGGAGAATAATTTATTATCAGCAGAGCACTTCAAATCTGAAAATCTGAAAGGCCTCAAAAATCTGAAACTTTTGAGCACCAATATGACACTGGAAGGAAATGCTCATTGGAGCATTTTAGATTTCAGATTCATAATATTCAACTGGTATAATGCAGATATTCCAAAATCTGAAAGAGTATGAAATCAGAAACGCTGCTTTTCTCAAGCATTTTGATAAGGGATATTCAACTACGTAAGTAAAATGGAATATTATAGAGAACCCAAGGACAGGAATGTAGTTAAGCCTTAGGCCTAGTAAGAAGTAGGGACAATTTTAAACTATTTTTTGTTTTTTCTGAGAGCCTGATTTTTCCATTTTATTCCAGCTGGCTTTCTTTGTCTGTAGTTATAGTTTATGGCCAAGGCACTCAAGAGAAACTGTCTGTTGAGTTAACTTGTTGTTAGTGTTTCAAAAGTTCAGGAGGAGGACTTTGTTTTTTGGCCAGGTTTTAGTTAGATATGTTAGATCCTGGACAACCCACCTGTACAAATCCAAAGGTAACCACAGGTGCATTTTGGTCCCCTACAGACTGTGGTTCAGCTTCACTGAGCCCTGAGGTCCCCGTTGTCTATTCTTGCCTCGTTCCACCTTCATGTCTTATCATTTCCAGTCTTAGTCTTAACATCCAGCCACACTGACGCTGCTTTTATTCCCCCAAATCACACTACTTTTCTAGTAGTTCTTGCTGGATATTCTTACCTTGTCCAGAATTCTTTCTTCTATCCCTTCATTCATTCAGTAAAATAAATATTTCTTAGTTTTGGGCTTTGTTCAGTTGAAAGAGGAAATATATTGTTTAAACAAACATATCTAATATTATAATACATATTTGAAAAATTTTTCTTTCTTTTTAAATTTTAATTACTACAAAGTTTGTAATAGTCTTACCTGCTAGAAATATATTCAAGATACAGTTCTCTGTCAGACTTCCTTGGAGTAGTCCTCATCAGATTTTTTTGAGAGAAATTTGATATGCTTCTAAAGGGAGAAAAGGGGCAGCACCTGTGGCTCAAAGGAGTAGGGCGCTGGCCACATATACCAGAGGTGGTGGGTTCAAACCCAGCCCCAGCCAAAAACTGCAAAAAAAAAAAAAAAAAATAATAATAATAATAAAATAAACAAAAAATAAAGGGAGAAAAGATTAAAGTGCTTTAACAAACTGTTAACATTTATGACTATTAGAGATTTCTCTCGGTGTTTGTATTTGAGCAAGTAGTATACCAAACTATGGCTGCTTACATACCAATCAACTGCATATAGTATTTACTACCTTAAAAGGGGGTTTTGAGCACTGATTTTATGTAATGTTACATGATGTGAAGGTGGAAATTGTTGTACACAAAACACAAAATACAAAATCAATGCATATTCATTGAGTCTCAGACTCTTGTTATCAAGGGATTTGATTCTAGCACATGAAGAGTCATTCTAGACTAGCCTATACCAGAGTGAATTAAAGTCTGAGTAAGAAAGTAACTTGATCAGAGTTTAGACATTTTTCTAGTGTATTGAAAAATCCACCTAAAATACTGTGAAAGTTGTAAGAATAGACCCGATTAGGATATAATTAACAGTAATTTCAACAGTTAGAATATTTTTAAAACTTTTACACAATTTTAATGCCAGTGTTCATTTCAGTACCTAGTCCATGGTTCTTAATCTTCCTAATGCCACGAACCTTTAATACAGTTCAAAGGGGTTGCAACCCACAGGTTGAGAACCACTGACCTAGATAAAGCTTAAGAAGAATCACTTTTCATAGAATGGTTTATTAAAAATCATTTAGAAATTTATTTCTAGGATATTTTCTCTAAACATAGTTATTTTAGCTTTTTTTCCCTTCCAGCTTTACATAGGCAATCTGAACCAAATCTACATGTCTTATAACATGTCAATTTGCCATATAAATATGACTCTCAGTTATGTGCTTTCTGAAAATTGGTGGCTTAAGAATAGAAGAGTAAATTTTAAAAAGTAATTATAACTTACAAGTCAACTGTGAATGAAATATGTTCAATAAAAAAGGATTGCTATTTTTATTTTGAAATTTGTAGAAGGGCAAACTATGAAGACTGTAACATTGCATTTGAAACGAGACATCTTTTATTTACAGGTATATCTTTTCAGGGAATGAAACCTACCTTTTTATCTTTTCAGCAGCAAACATAGTGGAAAATTTAAGACCTTCATCAAAGCAGTTCTTCTACCAACTCTAGTCTGGACCCTTTGGGATTTCTTCACGTTCAGTGATAGAGCTTTCATTGCATTCCTAGGGAGATTATTTCACCATTTAATAGATTTAATTTTAGGAAAACTTTTTTCTTGTTCAGGTTTGTATCATTACTGTGGTCATACTCTTTCTAAGACTCTTACATTTTTCCCTTTGCTTATCCTCTTCTTTGCCTCCACTGCCATATTTGTGTTTGTGTGAAAGTGACTTGCTCATTAGGTGGGAAGTACGAGGTCTGTAAGGAATGAGCCGTATCGTGTAGGTGAGTCCAGGGCGTGGACTCAGGGTTCTCAGAGGCCAATATGCTAGTGACAATAATTTCTACTCACTGTCATTTTTAAATTACTCTTTCAGTGATTCTCATAGATTTTTTTCAGATATTCTTTAATAAAGTAAAATTTTTTATTTTTTGAATGATTTGAACAGTTTATATTGAAGAATACTTTTCTTATTTTGAGGCTTAGAACCTAAATATGGATGAGAAAGGGATTATAGCAGATTTAGTGGAAGGTTTCTAGTGAAGGTATAAATAATGCTATTTAGTTTTTGTATATATCATGAAATTATGTTTACTGCTGTGTTATGTAATCACATAATTATTGTGTGAATTTGTGACAGTGTCATTGGAAGCAAATTAATAAATACAATTATGTTTTCCCTTGTAACAAAATACAAAATTTAATTCAGTTGAATAAATGTTAATAGTTATATAAAAGCCAACTCATCCTTAGTTACTATATATGTCTTCACATTGTGTAATTATAATTGTATCTGTTAATTTGTTTCAGATGACGTTAGCACAGAGTCATAATATGTTAGTGTTGCGTGTAATATTAGTAACAGAAGCTAAATTTTTTTTTCCCCAGAAGGCACAAATTTAAATTCTGTAACTATGAAGAGAATCTTCTTTGGTAATTAAGTCATTTACTGAGTGAAAGAATAAAATTGATAGATGTAGTTATGTCAAAGTAGCTTTTAAGTTTTTGGAACCCTGTGTGGTAATTTTATTGGAGTTTTTCTGCCGGGTCCTTGGTCTTAAGACAATCAGTGAATGAATTTGGGGACAACCATAAGTGAGAGACAGGACAGATTTTATTTTAGACATAGAAGATTACAGATAAGCCAAAGAGGGGAGCAAAGCCTCCCTCATTGTGGGAGCTGGTCCCGAATGGGTAACTCATTTTTGGTTCTCCATCTCGGGATTTATCTGCAGCTTCTCTTCTTTCCCTGTGGGCGGTGGGGTGGGGAGGTGAAATGTGTGTCTAAAATACATCACAACCATTGGTGCCAGAGGCCTTTGGGCAGAAGTTAATGCTGGGTCTCAGCCTTGCGCTCCTGGTTATGGTGATGGTGATTGGGGCTGGCTGGTGCAACTGCGGCTACTCCCCACGTGATGATGACTTGGTCTGCAGCTGTGGGGCTGCTTAGGGCTCTCTGGGGTCTGCTCTCCACTCTCGCTGCCAGTCAAACTCCAGAAACAGTTTTTATTAGTTGAAGAAGGAAATATGGAACCTGGGGGATAACTCGGATGTATGTTGTAAATATCCAATACCAAAATTCTCAAATGTATTTGGCAAAATGTTAATCATCACAAAAATTCTATCACGAAGTATATACAACCTTTATTATTCAGTATATCAGTAATCTTATGGCAGAACTTTTGACCATTTAACTGAAGGTGTGCGTGCTTTTTGTTTCTTATTCTGTTTTCTTTCCTAGAGGTAAAATTGATATGCAGAGAAATGTGTCTAAGTGTGCACTTTGATGAGGTTTGACGGTATATACACCGGTCTAACCACCATCTCAATCAAGATCAAGAACATTATCACCTCCAAATTCTTCCTTGTGTCTCTCTCTCTCCCCCATAGATAACATTCTTCTGATTTTTCTCATGATAGATTAGTTTGACCTGTTCTTACACTTTTGCTAAATACAGCCATCCAGTATGCAATGCAACACGGCCAGCTTCCTCTGTTACTCAGCCGGCCTTTGAGATTCACTGTTAGGGCTGTAGGGCTTCACTCCTTTTTACTGTTGCAGTTTTCTTTCTAGTGATCTACCAAACTTTGATTATCCATCTACCAGTTGGTGACTTCTTGCATGGTAGAGTTGCAACTGTTATAAAAGTGCTATGAACAATCGTGCGCAAATCTTTGTGTGAATGTATGTTTTATTTCTTTTGGCTAAACACCTGGATGGGGAAAATATTTTGTAGGGTGCGTATGTATTTAGCTTTATAAGAATTGGCACACTATTCTCAAATGAAATTGTACTATTTTTAAACGCTCGTTATGGAATTGGATTTTCAGTTGTTTCTTGTTCTCACTGACATTTGATGTTGTCAGTCACTGTATTTTTATGGTTCTCGTGTACCCTATTCTGTGAGTTCCTGAAGTCTGATCTTTTGCTCCTCAGCTCAGTGAGATTGACACGCACTCTGTGTGACACACACACAGTGAGATTGGTTGGGCTTTATCTCCTCCGTTCATTTTGGTAGCTAGTGTCACAGTCAGAAACCTGCATAAATTGGCAGCCAATTTGTGAATTTCTTCCTTCACAAGGATCTGAGTCCTGTTTTGCTTATTGTTTGATACCTCAGAAAGTTGCTTCTTATGTTTGTTTCAAAATTTATAGTCTTACAATTGGAATGCAAGCCTGGAAACAGTTTTCTGTCACCGTCAGAACAAATGTCTCCCACCTCATAGCCCCTTTTAAATTTAAATTTGCATGTTCAAAGGGCTTTCTTTATTCTTGACAATGCCATTTTTCTGTGATTGTGGTACCACCTGTTTAAATATTGAGCGTACTGTAAATTTGCTTAACGAGTTCTGAATATGCATTTGGTAATTGTAGTTTGTTTTGTAGCTGAGGAAATGTTGCTTATGGTTACAATTCAAATGCAGTTATTTTAGTTAATTTTGGAAGGTGTAAGTGAAATAAAATGGGCAATGATTGCATATGTACTTTTTCATTGAAATCCTGTTTAAATTCTAGAATAGGAAATATGTTATAAAGAAAATTTAGAGAAACATATCTGGATGTGGATGATGTAGACTTTGAAACCCGTAATGAGGGGAGAGAGAAAGTCAAATAAAATTTGTCGATTGACAGAAAATGAAAGACCAGTTGGTGATAATCTTCTTAGTTCTTGTTGAATATCAGAGACTGTGTTTACTTCATCACTGTTTCTCAATTTTTTTCACTCATTTATCCTTTTGTGCAGAAAATCATAAACCGTGTGTATGGCCTGTTACCAGCATACACGTAAAATTTCTTTGAAGTAGTTCATGTTGCTTAAATAGTTCATGTAGGTCTTTCCATTAACATGGCGGAAACTTAGTATAAATTTGCAAAGCCCGGAAGAATAGTAGAGAACATCTAAGAGGTATTTATACATTTTTGGAAGATGAAAGGGAAACGAATGGAGAAAAGGGAGTTGGGGTTGCTGCAGAAGCAAATGCATTCCTGAGCAGAAAGACTCAGGAGTTGGAGGTACCAGTTACCACTAAAGGTAGGGGTATGGAGCAGAGCTAAAACTATCAGGATTTGTTTAAGGCTTATCAGAGATACTTAGACCATCCAGGTGGGCTTACATCAAATTCCCCCTCCTCTTCTTCTTAGGAAAATAATCTTGGTTCACAAACTGAACCCAGATGAAAGAAGGGTGAGAGACTACAAAAAAAATAATAAGGATTAAATGAGCATCTGCTTAATTAAAAATGAGAACCAGCTCCCATCCCTTGCTTAGTTTCAGGACATCTAACAACTGGTCTTGTAACTCCCAAGTAAAAAAAAAAGCTGACTTAGAGAAAAGATTCTCAGATCTGGGGAGGTAGAAAAATCTCTGAATGTAGTATCTGACCACACCATTGTGAGGCTGTCCGCTGCTGGTCTCCCTATTGTCTGATGTCTGAAAAGTGACTTCATATGTTTGTTTCTAGAGTAACTCTTACTCTGTAAACAGAGTTCAAAATCAATCTTTTACTTCTTCACTCTTAAATATGAATGGCCAAGAAATGCCAGGTGTTTGGGGAAATCCTGTAATAAAAACAGTGATCAAATAAAAAAATAATATGTGAAACAACTATGAGTAAACCGAGACCTTGAGGGAACAGAATAACTTTTTAATAAACTATAATTAATTTTTCCATGTTAATAAGAGAGATTTGCATCAGCAAAACACAAGTAGAATATACTCTATTAAAACAGAGCTGTTAGTGAAAGAAAAAAGTGCTCCTAGAAATTAAAATGAAGTAAAAAAATATTAGCACGGTGGAAGATAAATGCAGGCAGTCTTCCAGGAAGTAAATTACAAGAAAAAGAGATAACAATGAGAGAATAAAGAAAATCTGATGATCAATCCAGGAAATTCATTGTTTTTAATAAGAGTTTCAGAAAGGGGAAAGTGATGGGGAAGTTAATTTTGTAAAAGACAACATACTAGCATATGAATGAAAAATTATTTAAAAAATAATTCAGATAGTGTACTATTGAAAATGCTTATTTTGGAATTTGTTGTCTACTAGCTGTTTATTAAGATTGTACACTTAGATGGTTAGTACAGTACATGGTTAATGTTTACCCAAATGCATTTTGGAAGTTTTATGCATTTATATATATATATATAAAATCGATCATAATTTAATTGTATGAAGAAATGTTCCCTAAATCCAAATGGTTATGTGAGATTTTATCTTTTAAAAACAATTTGAAAAAAGCTTAGTTATATTTCATAACTTCAAACTTGTGAAATAATGGGGTTTCTACCAAGTCAATAAATAAATGAATTCGGTAATTTTCTGTTATGTTTCTGTCCTCAGAAGAAATACATAACAACAGATGAATTAGATGATCTAATTGTTATTTTCCCATTTTAAAAAAATTCTTTTTTTTAAATAAATTCAGTAAAACAACCATTTTATATATGACATATTCTAAGAGGGACTGAGTCTCTTTAAAGATTCTGAAATAATCCCTGTCCATATTCCAGTACTAATATAAAATATTTTACATTTGTTGATAATTAATATAACATCATTATCAGTATATGCAACAGACTTTGTCCTAGGTATAATTTAAAAATAAATCAATAAAATTCATCTAATAAATACTAAATACACTAAATAACAGTTATTGAATATCAGATATAAAATCATCATAGACTTTGAAAAACAAAGGAGGACAGTGAGGGGAAAGTAGTTTATGAACAGACAAAGACACTTTGTTGTTTGACCTTTATGATTCATAATAAATACTGATTTTTTTTCTCATAAGACAGTTGCACATTATACTAAAGAACTACAAACAGTTTTTATTATGTGAGGCAGAAAGGGATATTGCTCAGTTTTACTAAAAGAAACTGTGCTTTTCTTCTTAATAGCAACTATGGTAATTAGTCATAAAGAACTAATCTTGCTAATAAATAACATTGAACAAAACCGCCAAATAAATAACTCATAAATAGCATTGAAGAAAAATATAAAATGTTTATTTTTTCTAATTGGCATAGCTATGTTCATTCCTTTTATAATTCTTCTTTTCAACCCCTCACCAAATTTTACTTCTTCAAGTAGTGCGTGCTATTTTCAGCTGACAACAGCAATATCCCAAGCTGCATTGTACTCTAGTCATACGATTTCGGAGAAGAAGTACGAGGTCTGACAACCTAGGCTGCAAACTTGCCAGCATGTGCTTACGTTGGCAGCACTGTCCATCTTGGTAAGGTTTCATAACCTTGCCATGTCAGAGTCTCACAACTGTTTCTGTGTCAACATGTGGTAGTGTCTTGCTGAGTCGTGTTCATTATTGTTGTGTGTTTTTGTGTGCCATCATAAAAATGTCCAAGCTTGATTTGGAGCAACAAACATTAAATTTCTTATTAAACTTGCAAGAGTGGAAGTGAAATCAGGGACATGTTAATCCAAGTTTATGGGGATAATTCCATGAAGGAAATAACAGTGCACAGATTAAATGTTTTTCTGTGGGGAAAGAAAGCGTCATTCCTTAAGAGAGCTCAGGGTGGCCAATAATGAGCAGAATTGACAAAAACATTGCAAAAAGTCATGGAATTGTGCCTCAAAATTGTCTGATGACTGTGAGAAGCAGAGCAGACAGACCAAGTAAACATCAATAAAGAAAAAGTAAAACCTTAACTGAAAAACTTGGCTGAGAAGGGTGTGTACAAAATGGTTCTAAAGGAGCTCACTGAGCAAAGGAAATTCGAAGTTTGCAAAGACCTTTTGGAGAAGCAAGACGAGTTTTGGGTCGTGTTGTCACTGGTGATAAAACATAAGGGTACCACTGTGACCTTGAAACAAAGTGTCAAAGTACACAGTGGAGGTCAGCCAATTCTTCATGACCCAAAAGTTCCATCAGTCCAAATCAAGACTCAAAATGACATTGTTAACTTTTTTGATATCAGAGATTGTTCAGTATGAATTTATAACAGCTGAACAAACAGTTAACCCAATTTACTATTTGAAAGTTCTGAAAAGGCCATGTGAAAAAGACAGACCAAAGACTTGAACTTTCTGCCAACAACTCATGACTCTTACATCACAACAATGCACCAGCTCACACGACACTTTTTTTGAGGAAGTTTTTAGCCAGGTAAGCAAATAACTGTATTGGAACACCCTGCCTACTCACCTGATCTTGCCATAGTGATATTTTTCTTTACCTGAAAATAAAAGAACCAGTGACATTTTTCTTTATCTGAAGATAAAGGAAATATTGAAAGGAAGACATTTTGATGATATTTTGGTCATCAAGACTAATATGATGACAACTCTGATGGCCATTCCAGAAGAAGAGTTCCAAAGTTGCTTTGAATTGTGGTCTAGGCACTGGCCTTGGTACATAGTTTCCCAAAGGACTTCAGAGGTGTTGGTAGTGATATTCAGCAGCAAGATATGTAGCAGTGAGGTTGGATGGATTCATTAACTTAATTGTCAGACCTCATATGTTGGCGATTAAATTCCTATAACTTAAGTTTTGTGGAATTTTTGTTGGTATGGAATTCAGAGATTAGTAAACAGGATTACCAAGAAAATACAAAAAAGCAATCAATTTTAAGCTCCAAAATGTTTTAGAGCTTCTCAAAAATATTAAAGTTCTTCTATACTTTGATTGTTTAAAAAAATTAATGATTATTCATGTCAATCATGCTTTTATTTCCAAATTGTATTTTGATCTATTTGCAAGGCAGCTAATTTTCTTTCTTTAGGGAATTTGTAATTTAATGAGACTTTTAGTCATTGAGGATGGAATTTGTTGGAGAAGTTTCAGGGTGGTGGTAACGTTTGGCTCTGAGTGCTAGTGCATGCATCCAAGGCATCCATGAATGTTCTAGAACCCTATGAAACAGATTGGCACACTGAAAGAAACAATGTTTGCTGTGATTATAGGTGATGATTCAAGGGATCACCTGTGGTCTTATTTCACATGGGTTTAGACCAGGGGTACTCAAACTATGGCCCACAGGCCGCATGCAGCCTGCTTAGGACATTTATGCCAGGACATTTATCTGGCTCATGGGGGTGTTTTTGCTGCCACTGCCTGTCCTGCTTAGCAGCCGACTTGTCCCAGGGCCCGCCGTCCAGCCCTCCAATGGTCTGAGGGACAGTGAACTGGCCCCCTGTTTAAAAAGTTTGAGGACTCCTGGGGACTCTTTTGTACTTTACTAATGTCTTCCTCTATGGAAAATATGAGAGTTATTTGTTATTCATGAAAACTTGGGTATAGGTGGAAGTAGAAATTCTCATAAAAATGTGAGAAGTAAAATATATAATACATCAAAATACTAGGTAAGGCATCAAAACATTCTTGGTGGCAAAACTAGTTTAGTGTTATTTCCAAATAAAATTTTACCGACTACATTCTTTTTTTTTTTTTTTTTTTTTTGAGAGAGAGAGTCTCAAGCTGTTGCCCTGGGTAGAGTACTATGGCATCACAGCTCACAGCAACCTCCAACTCTTGAACTCTTGGGCTCAAGCAATCCTCTTGTCTCAGTTTTTCTATTTTTAGTAGAGATGGTGTCTTGCTTTTGCTCAGGCTGGTCTTGAACTCGTGAGGTCAAGCAATCCACCTACTTCGGCCTCACAGAGTGCTAGGATTATAGGTGTGAGCCACCACACCCAGCCATACCTACTATATTCTATAGACACATATAAAAGGTAAAGAATATATCCTTTTATAATATATATGAAAAGAATATATATTTATTTTGCTACTTTAAAATTTGAGTCCCATTATTAGACCTATTTTGCACTGTAAATATTTTTTAAAGCTTCTGTAATTTTTATTATGATTATAATTGCATAGAATTTTGTATTAAAAACACTAATTTATTAAATATAATCATTTTAAGCAGACTTGACCCAAATTTTAAAGACCCTGCTTGATTATTCTTCATTTTTGCAATATGCTATATTTGCTATAAAGTTAAAAATAAAAAAGCAATGAAAGCAATCCTTTATCTTATCTTACAAATCAAAACCTTTTTCTGAGAAAAATTAAATTTATCAAATAATTATATTTCTGAGAGCTGTGTAAAGTGTTAACTTTCAATGATAGGACATGCCATTTTATTACATCAGACATGGAATATCAAATTATTTTGAGAGAACAAAAGGAAACACTCAAGTAACCTTGAGTGTACAATTAACTTTCAAATTCATGATCTAATATATTGATCATCTGTCCCAACTCTTTGATGCATTCATTATTTCAATTATGTTTGTGTAATGTCTAATTGAAAAACAGTCTTATCAATTCTGCATTTTTAAAGTATTTTTCTTGAAATGTTTTAGGGATTGGTGGTAGCCCCTTTGCTTCAAGTTGTCAAATGTTGTATAGTCCAAAATGAAATTATAGACATGTATATGTATATGTCACTGTTGTACCCTGTGCAATGATTGTGTGATGATTGATAACCTTTTATTTGTATTATTCTGTTTTTTTTTTTTTTTTTTTTTTTGAGACGGAGCCTCAAGCTATCCCCCTGGGTAGAGTGCCATGGCATCACGCTCACAGCAACCTCCAACTCCTGGGCTCAAGCGAGTCTCCTGCCTCAGCCTCCCAAGTAGCTTGGACTACAGGCACCTACCACAACGCCTGGCCATTTTTTGGTTGCAGCCATCATTGTTGTTTGGTGGGCCTGGGCTGGGGATTTGAACCCGCCACCTTAGGTGTATGTGGCTGGCACCTTAGCTGCTTGAGCCACAGGCGCCGAGCCTATTCTGCTTTTTTTTGTGTGTGTGTGTATGTGTTTTTTGAGACAGAGTCTCTCTTAGTCACCCTTGTTAGGGCAACCTCAGAATCTTGGACTCAAGTGATCCTCTTGCCTCAGTCTCCCAAGTAGATGGGACTACAGGAGCCACCACAACGTCCCGCTGTTTTTAGAGATGGGGTCTTGCTCTGACTCAGTCTGGTCTTGAGCCTCTGTGATCTCAGGAAATCCTCCAGCCTTGGCCTCCCCGAGTGCTATGATTATAGTCATGAGCCACCATGCCTGGCTATTTGTACTCTTCTGCAAGGTGCTTCTTTCTTACTTTAGGAAGTGTTCTTTCAGCATTCTAATCTGATAGCATTTCATGTAGGAAGGCAGTTATAGTTGCCCGTGACTAGGGTTCCTGCTTTTTTTCTGAATGTATTCTCATGACTTATCATTGCGTTGTTTATGCCCTGCTGTCCTCTCAGTGCTACAAGAGCTGGTGCAGAACTCTACCTACCTTTCCTTTTTTAAACTTTCCTCACTTAAGAAAGCAACCAAGTTTAAATTTGGTTTCCTGAAAATAATTATTTTTTTAATTTGTCACATGATACTCTAAGTTGGTCAGTTTTAGGCACTTAGTATGGCCCTGCTGTGAGATGGGTGTCTATTCTAAGCACTCTAGAAATATAAGATCATTTAACAATAATAACCCTATGAAGCAGATATTATTGATATCTCAACTTCTCAGATGAGGAAACTGATCCATGGAAAGGAACATAGCTAGTAAGTGGCCACAATGTTCTCAGGATTTTTTTTTATTCTTACGGAATGAATAATTAGAAAATTTTATCTTAAGAAGACTTGCTTTTTAATAGATCTAAGAATAATAAAAATAATATTGGATTGATATAGTGTTAAGGATTCCCTTAATATTTATTAAAGTACCCAATTTCTATTTACTTTATTTTAATTCAAGTTAACTTATATTTGTCTATTTTTGTTAAAGCCTCAGTAGAATTTGTTACTTAGAGAGGACTAAGTAGTTCCTCATGAACTATTATTCTTAAGGTCACTTAAGGTATTTAGTTTATTTGTCTTAGCTATGAGAAGCATAACGAACTTCAGTAAATAGGCTACTTTTTTTATCCTGTTCTTGAATCTGAATTTATGATCTCTTATGAATTTGCCACATTGAACATTTGATTTGCTGGTAACAGTAATTTTTGGTACTGTTATCTTAAACTCTGGTTTGGCAGATGTTTTTAAAATGTTATGCAGTCTTTTTGAGTAGCTGTTGCAGTCAAGTTTGCTTATGTAAAACTTAGGTTCATTTCTTTTCCACAGTGAAGATGCTAACACCCTCTTAAGGCTGGTCAGATAGGTTACCCTGCTTGCTGTTGTTGTTTCTGACTAAAGGACTATGAAGTTCCTGAACTTTGCTCAGTTCTTCATGGGTGAATGGGGTTGGAGGGATTAAAGTAAAAGAAATTGCATTTTATTTCTTCCCTTATTTTTAGATTCCTGTTCTAATTCAGTTTGTATTATAATACTGGCTCATGGAGTTTCCCACTTTCAGTGACCTTTTGATCACCTTTTTTAATGGCTTTCCTTATTGTGAAAGAATGGAAGAAATTTATTAGGGAGGCTTTTGGTTAACTCTTACTATATACATACTAAAATATATCACAGATTTTACCACTGAGTTGTTTTATAATTTTCTCCTTTTTGTTTTTAATGTACTTTTTTTCTATGTAAATACATTTCTCAAATTACTGGATTTCTAGAAACATAAATAAAGAACAGATGGCTGTTCACACCTTACAATGCATACGATGGGAACAGAGGACCTTTACCACGTCCCCAGTGATCACCACATTAGCCATCATGTGGTGGACATCTGTGGCTGTTGGGAATGGCCCCTGCTGCTGTTTTGAAATCTCTCAGGTCTGATGTCAGACCCTTTACATTAGCTTGTTTTCAAACAGTTGAGTTTCTCATGTAATAGTCTGGAAAAAAGATAATCTGATTAAATGGGAGTTAGGAAGTATCTCAAATAAGGACGCCTTTTTTTTAGATTGTCCCATAGTTGCACAGACTGATCAATGTTCACTGGTGTCTCTTACTCTCCAACATTGCCACATTTGAGAGTTAAACTTCATTAATGAAACTATTTTATTGGACAAATATCTATATTTTTATGTCTATTGACAGAGCCCTAGAAAACAAAATAAAGCATTGCAGTTTGGATAAATTCAGTGAGAAGACCACATATAAAAGTTTAAATCATGGATTATATCAACAGGTTCCTGTTATTTACAGATTCAGTATCTGAATTATGAACAACTCCTAAGCGACTATGACAAGGAATAGTCTAGAATTTTAGAAAGCCATGACTTTCAATTTTCCACTGTAGATACTTAGGTGGAGAGTTATCCTCCTATGATATATATATTTATTCTTATGTAATATGAGACTTTGTTTTGTACTTGTCATTGTAGTAGCCTCAAAATACTTGTTTTTTGAAAGAAATGGACATCAAGTAAGAAAATTATAGGGAATATTTAAAATGTTCTTAACTTGAGTTATAACAAAGTGAATCATAAACATGTCTCTTGAGAGCAATGTCACTTTGAAAATCAAAGGCCTTGTTGGAAAGGTTTATATTTTTGTTAATGGGCAGAATTTGTAATATATTAGAAATTTAACCAGCATGATAATACAGGGCCTTAAGATTCTTAAATATGACAAATCAAACACCCCCCTCCCCCAAAACCTCATGGTTGTCAAGTTAAAGGATAACTTTTACCACTTCCCTAATTTCTTATAGACAAATTAATTACCTCTTTTATTCTTATCCACCGTAAGGACCTCTTCTGTCAATATAAAATGTTACTAAACAGGAGATATATTCAGATTTTCACTATTTAAATGACCATAAAATTCAAAATTTTATAATATAATGAATTTTATTCTATCAGAAGAACCCACAGTGAATTTCTAACAGTGTTAAGTTGCACTGCAGATGATTTTTTAATGCATCTTTTAAAGAATAATTTTTCACTAAATTGTTATTTTTAAAATCTCCAAATTATTAGACTTTACACATTACTAAGGTCAAGAAAAAGAAAATTTAAAAATTATACAGTTCCAGGCGTATTTTTGGCAGGTAGTATAATATGTTGAATTTATCTTCTGTTAAAAATATCTTTCAGACTATTCTCCAAAGTATCTCTAGATTGGAAAAACAAGCATCACATGTATTCAATACCAATTTGAAACTACAGGATTAATAACCACAGACCCACAAGAGAGAAAAGTCTCAAATACAAGAAGGAAGAGGCCTGGTGGGGGGGTTAGTAGCTTCCTGCTCCAGCATTGGGTTTGGGATGTGCTACAACTCTGACTTTAACTTTTCAAGTGTAAATTATATAACCTAATGATTTTTACTCTCATGTTAATCTGAAATTTTAAAAAAACTCTCCTTTCACTTCTGGAAATGTATAATACAGCATGGTGACTATAATTAATACTCTGTTGTATACTTGATATTTGCTACGAGAGTAGATCTTAAATGTTCTCACCACATATAGACAAGTAAGTTAACCATGTGAGGTAATAAATGTGTATTAGCTTGATTGTGGCAGGCATTTCACATGTATACATATATGAAAACATGTTGTATACTTTAAATATACACATGTGGACTTACAGTTCATGCACAATGTACTGTGTTAAACTGGTTTAAATTGCACACGAACTTTATGTCCACCTTTTATAATTTTTATTTGCCTGTTATACCTCAGTAAAGCTAGAAGAAAATGAAGATAGTCGTAAATTAATCAAAAAGTTTTCATTCAATCGCTCATATTTTCTGCCAGATTAAGTAAGGCTGCACCTGGGAATTAGTTAAAAATCATAAATTATTAAAATTAAGCCGTAAGTAATAATTGTAGTTGACAATGTAAAAACTGGTTAGAATATGAAATCACTTTATGGATATCATATTAATTCTGATTATGTTGCATTTGGTATGTTTATTTTTTATATATATATTTTTTGAGGCAGAGTTTTACTTAGTCACCCTTTGGTATAGTGCCATGGCTTCATAGCTCAGCAACCTCAAACTCCTGGGCCTAAGCAATCCTCCTGCCTCAGCCTCCCAAGCAGCTGGGACTATTGGTGCCCCCCACAACACCTGGCCAGTTGTTCCATTTTTAGTAAAGATGGGGGTCTTGCTCTTGCTCAGGCTATCTTGACCTCCTGAGCTCAGGCAATCTGCCTGTCTCAGCCTCCCAGAGTGCTAGGATTGCAGGTGTGAGCCACCACAACTGGCTTGATGTGTTTATTTTATTTAATTTTAATTAATTTAAGTATTTTCTCTCAAAGCTCCTGATAATGTGAAATGTTAAACTACCAACTGGTTAGGTAAGAATTTGAGTTAAATTCATTATAAAATAGCATCCCAGAGTTTTGTAACTTTGAACAAGCATGTAGAATTTATAATCATTTTTCATTTTACACTGAAAACAAATGTGAAATTTTCCTGACCTGTGACTTAAATAACATAACACACTATTATCTGAATATACATAAACTATGAGAATAAAATTAACATTAGCTTCTGTAAAGGTATATTTTTTTCTGAAAGTTTCTTAGTATCTCTTGAGGTGATAAAGAAGTCTCTATTTAGATAATTATAGACATTATTGATTTATATTAGATTCAGTTTCAAATATTATGAAAAAGATACTTTGGAATTTCCTAATTGAAAACTGGAATAAGCTAATGTGGCATGTGAAATTGCGGAAAATAAGAATGAGCTGCAGCCTTCAGGCCTTTTGTAAACCTCCAAGTGAGCAGAGATCATGACTCCCTTGTCCTTCGCATTTGTGCCTAGCAGAGCACTCACTAAGTATCAAATAATATTCATGAAAGTAACAGGACTTCTGGCAACACCAGAACCTATGACATAATCATCCATTTCATTCCAGGTACATAAAAATGCTGAGGGAAGAAAAGGGGTGGGAATCTCCGGGGATCAAAAATGAGAATATGACTCAAAGCCTGAGCCTGAGTTATGCTGCAGTGACCAGAGGGACCATTTGATCTCTGGATAAGGTTTATGGGTTTCAGCTTGGGTTTCAGTGCTTGTGTGGTGGTAGGAGATTAGGAAATTCAGGATGGGGTGGAAAGGAAGAAGTGGGGGAAGGATCCTTTTGTGCATGTTTGAATGGAGTCATATTTTACTGTCCCCCATAGTACCAGTGTCACAAGCTAAGAGATTCTCATAACTACTGACACTTGCAAAAACCTGTGTTTAGCTATTCAGAAGCTAAGGCAAAGTCCATACAGGTGGGAGCTTAATAGAAAAAATACCCTATCTGAAGATAAGTTCATAATATAAAATTTCAGCCACAGCAGCCACAATAAAAAAGGGTTTAAAATCATAAAACATGGAATAGTAGATAAAGGAAAGTAAAATAAATATGTTTTAAGTCATTAGGCTGGTTTTCAGGGCATCTTACACATAATAAAGTGGAGCCAAAGAAAGTAAGCACATAGCAAATAGGAAAACAAGATGGTATATATAAATTAGTAAATAAATTATGTGACTATAACAAACTCTTTTTTTTAAAGACAGAGTATAGATTTTATAAAAGGAAAATCCAACTTTGTGTGATTTACAAGAAATATATCTAAAACATAAGGATCATAAACATTGGGAAGAAAGAGATAAATTATTTAACACAGTGGGCAAATACTAATCAAAATATACTTGTGTGGGTTTGGCATGGTGGTTCACACCTGTAATCCCAGCACTCTGGGAGGCTGAGGCGGGTGGATTGCCTGAGCTCAGGGGTTCAAGACCTGAGCTAGAGCGTGACTCCGTCTCTAAAAAAATAGCTGGGTGTTGTGTCAGGCATCTATAGTCCTACCTACTTGGGAGACTGAGACAAGAGGATTGCTTGAGCCCAAGAGTTAAGGTTTCTCGGAGCTATGATGCCACCGCACTCTACCCAGGACAACATAGTGAGATTCTGTAGCAAAAAACAAAACAAAACAAAACAAACCTCCAGACTCCAAAATATACTTGTGAGACAGTTTGTGTGTGTGTGAATTATCTGATATGTTTGATTGCTTTACATTAGAGTTAAAATTATCTAAATGTAAATTGTGATATTTTCCCTATTGTTATTTTTCATCTATTTTGTGCTTTTATTTTTAAGGAAATATATTTTAGATTTATTTTCTGATTTCTTGGAAAATAGTCATTTTTGTCATAGTTTATACGCTTTTTTATATTATGGATTTTTTTTTACTAAATTAAAAAATACTTTTGTTCTTTCAATATATGCTGATTGGATAATTTTACATTTTAAATTCTGTTTTCTCTACTTCTAAATTGTGGGCATGAATTTAATTGATTTTTCTAACAGTAGTTGATTTAGGATAAAATGTAATGTTTAATATAAAGAGAGTTTTTTTGGTTGTCCTTAGGGGATAAAAGTTCAAAGTTGACGTGAGAATGAAACACAAAGCAAAGGCTGTGATTACTAACATAAAACCAACAAAATGGACACATTATGTCATGAGCTCCTTGTCTTCTTCAAGAGACAACGATTAAGACAATTTGGATCATCTGTGTAAGCCCGAGTTTGACGTTTCTCTTCTCTAAATCTGAAAACTGGATCATAGTGGATCTTGTTTTTCCTTTACACGTTTGATCTCCTGTGTTCTTTTTGGCCTGAGAGCTTGGTTAGTATGTAGTATGATATTGAGTAAAAAAATCTTCCTCATTTTAGGATGGGGTATTGAAAAAAAAAAAAAAACAGTTTGTGTGTTTATTACTGTGGAAACCAGACAGTAAATATGACTGTACACAGAATGATTTCAAAAGACTTACATGATTAAATGCCAACACAACTATAACCAGATTATTTTTCTTTCATAATTTTATTTCTATCTTAATTATTCAAGTATATTCTGAAGTAATTTTATGATTTACATGTTAATTAAGCATATGTGGGTTTTTTTAGAGTTTTAGTAGAAACTTAGTTATTTTTTTACAAAAGAGAGGAATCTGAAGATATACCTGCTTACAGCATTTATGATTCCTAGACCATTCTAAAGGTGCTACTTTCTCAGGAATGACTTATGACATTTTTCATGTTTGTTAACTACCAGTGAAATACTTAGTGACATTGTATCTTGTGAGCTTGCAACATGCATCTGCAGAACACTATCTGTTCAGAGGTGAACTTTGAAAATCTAGGTGTAACTGTCCAATCCTTTTAGTATACAACTTGAAATTTTATATAACACAAGTAATTTCTCTTTCTAGGGAATTATATCATGTCTGATGTGACATTTGGATAAAGCTTGTGAGACCAAGATTGCTAGAAAATGAATTCACCTTGACTCTCCTTTGTAGTAGTTCCATCAATCTTACCTTTAAGCCATCTCTGTACATTCACTCAAAAATCTGTATTTTCTACTGTAAAGTGCATTAGCTTTCTGTCGCTGTGTGATAAATCGTTACAAACTTAGCAGCCTCAACTACCCACTATCTATTATCTCACAGTTTCTATAGGTCATAAATCCAGGCCGGGCCTAACTTGTTCTCTGCTCAGGACCTCACAAGGCTGAAACCAAAGCTATTAATTGGGCTGTGTTCTCATCTGGGGCTCGGGTTCCTTTTTCAAGCTTCCTGTTAGCCAGTTTAGCTCCTAGAGGCCATTTTCACCCTTCATCTTCAAAGACAGCAACAATTTCTCTCAAGTCTAATCCCCGCTCTTCATGAGAACCCTGTCCCTTAAAGGGCTTATTGGATTCCACCAGGCCCACGTGGAATTATCTACTTTTATAAGTCAGCTGTACCATATAACCTAGTCTAATCATGACAGTGAATATCTCATCAAATTCCTAAAATCCACACCCAAAGGAGAGGATTTTACAGGATATGGGAATTTTCCAAAGCATCAGAGAATTCTGCCTAACATTGAGATAATAGAGACTACTAGGTATGTGTTTCTTCAGTTTCTTTTATCCATCTTCAAATATGTCTGTATACTTTAACTTCCTTTCAGAAAAGGAAAAAAAACCTCATCCTATTCTAAGTCCAGATTCTTTAATCCTGGTCTTCCTTGAATTCCCTCCCTTATGTATACATTCATTCCCATTTTCACCGTTTTCTCTTCAGTTTTCACTTTCCTCTTTCTGCTTCCTCTCACTTTCAACTTACATTCATGCCTCATTGTCACGTCTTTTCCCTCAGCTCGGCCTACATTTTGTACTGCCCAAGTTTAAGTCTACAGTCTTTTCTTGCTGACATTTTTACAAACACCCTATCTCCCTCCATCTCTTCACCCTACTTTTGTCCACTACCAGAGGGACATTTCTAGAGCAGAAATCTAATCACACCATTTTTCTGCTTAAATAAAAAAAATCAATAAAAGTCTATTTAGTAGAGGTCCCTTACATGTAGAAAAAAAAAATTATTTTTGAGATAGAGTCTCACTTTGTAGTCCTCAGTAGAGTTCTATGGTATCATAGCTCACAGCATCCTCAAACTCTTGGGCTCAAGCAGTCCTCTGGTCTCAGCCTCCCCAGTAGCTGGAACTATAGGCACCTGCCATAACACCTGGCTATTTTTTAGAGGCAGGGTCTTGTTCTAGCTCAGTCTGGTTGAACTTCTGAGCTCAAGCAGTCTTCTTGCCTTGGCCTCTCAGCGTACTGGGATTACAGGCCTGAGCCACAGCACTTGGCCTATAGAGAAAAATTTTAAATGATTTTCCAACAATTAAAATCAGCAGCTTATACTAAATCATCTAGATTTCTGGCTTCTCTTGAAAAAGTAGAAATCTAAGTATACTGTCCTGCAGTCCCACAGGACAGCAATCCACCACTACCGAGTGGGGAAATGCTCTCTGTAGTTAACCACTCCTTCAGCTTTACTCACCTTTCCTACCTGGCCCCTGAGGATATTTGAGTTTGTAAGCCCTGGCCTAGGAAAGACAGGCTACATGGTGTAGCATGGCAGTCATGAATTTTTTCTAATTTCATCCTATTCACTCGTTTCATATCCTGTTGTTTGAGTTGCATAATTATATTTTATTTTTTCCTGTCAAATTATAATTCCCATAATGACAGGGAGTATGTTTTATTTGCACTTTTATTCTCAGCTCCTACCATGCTGGAGCCTCAGTGACACTGATTTAAATGATGCTGACTATGCTTTCACACTGACATACTGATTTTATATGTCCACAAAGACAGTATGGACAAAATAGTATATATCTCCTCTCAGGCAGTATTAAAAAATCTTAAAAGTAAAATGTTATTCTTTATTAAAAAGGAATAAATAGAGTCACTTTGGTTTGTGGAGGCCAGCCCGCAGCAGTACTGTGACTGTGCAAGATGCTGTAAACCTTCAGCGTGCAGAGGCCAGCCCGCGGCAGTACTGTGACCGTGCTGGTGCTGGAAACCTTCAGCGTGTGGAGGCCAGCCCGCAGCAGTACTGTGACCAAGGTGGTGCTGGAAACCTTTAGTGTGCAGAGGCCAGCCTGCAGCAGTACTGTGACCGTGCTGATGCTGGAAACCTTCAGTGTGCAGAGCCCGGCCCGCGGTAGTACTGTGACCAAGCGTGGTGCTGGAAACCTTTAGTGTGCAGAGGCCAGCCCGCAGCAGTACTGTGACCGAGCGTGGTGCTGGAAACCTGCAGTATCATCAGGGTCTCCACCCTTTCCTTCTGCCGCGGTGGTGTGGCAGTTGGGGCTTCCCTGACAGAGTTCTGTGTTCAGTCTTCTGGAGCGCCCTGAGGGAAAACAGAGCTTCTGGTTGGCCTGGGTCTTCTTTTTTTGCGGGGGGAAGGTATTAAAAAGCTTTCTGTTTGTTGACAGCCATCAGTCAATAAATATTTCTAACTTCTCTACACAGGTTTCTAATGATTGCTGGTCAGTAAGGAGCATTTTAAACTGGGGTGCTTTAAGGTCTCTTTGAGAATGATGGATTTGGTTATTGGAGGATTATATGCAGATGATTAATGGAATATGTACTATAGTTCTTTATGCTTTCCTATATGGAAATGCAAATAGATTATTAAACTATCGATCTAGAGGGCTGACATCTCTAGTGCTCTGGGTATTTACATTGTTCTATTAGTTTTTGAGGATGCCCTTTCCCCTGTTGGGTTTAGTTCTGCTTTTCCATTAATGAGTTTAATGAGTGTCCCATTAAACTACAGGAAAATATATATCTTCACCTGGTATCCCCCAGAAGTCTTTTACCATGAAATTAGAGGTAGCTGTTCATGTTTAAAAGAATCATAGATTGCCATTGGCAATGAAAAGAAAATCATGTTTAATCCACGACAGGGTGGTTCATCTAGGTTAGTCAGTGAAGAAACAAGAAAACTGGAAAAATTTGCATCATTGCTCTTTCTCTTTTCTGTCCAATTACAAACAAGTTCTTTTTGTGAGCCTGTTTTTGTGGTGTGTCTAGACTGTTCCCTTTCTCGGTAGTGACGACTTGAGTTGTCAACAAGGACCTGTTTGTGTTTGTGTTTGGTTTCTGACAAGTTTGTGACAGTCTCTGGTTTTATTTTTAGATATTGTTTCAGGTTTTTAAAATTGTGTTATTTATAATGTTAAAATTTATGAAAAATGGTTAGAAATATTTCTTATGCTCTTAACAGCTTTCTATTGAATTGACTAGAGGCTGATCAGGGCACATTGAGGAAATGGGGTATCTTTGGGACATAACCATAAACTCTATAAGGCTGAATTTCTAACTATTGCTGTATTTGATATTGGAAGTCTGATTATGGTCCTCTGTATTGATGTTTTAATTTTTTATGCTGCTACTTTTATCCCAAAGTTGTGCTTATCTATTCTGAGATTAGCATACTTGTGAAAAAATATTTAATTTTGTATTAGTGAGCACTGTTTTAAAACACTTCTTTCTTTTTCTTTTCTTTTCTTTCTTTCTTTTTTTTTTTTTTTTTTGAGACAGAGCCTCAAGCTATTGCCCTGGGTAGAATGCTATATCATCTCAGCTCACAGCAAACTCCAACTCCTGGGCTCAAGTTCTTCTGTCTCTGTCTCCTAAGTAGCTGGGACAATAGGCAGGCGCCCGCCATAACACCTGGCTATTTTTTGTTGCAGCCATTATTATTGTTTGGCTGGCCTGGGCTGAATTCGAACCCGCCAGCTCAGGTGTATATGGCTGGCGCCTTAGTCGCTTGAGCCACAGGCACCAAGCCAACACTTCTTATACTATGTCATAGTTATTTCTTTATAAGTCTTTTTAATGCTAAACAGTGTTCCCACACAGGGACAGGACATTGCTAAAGGAAATTGCTTTTGAGGTAGCTAGACCAGATATCCAACTTTAGGAAGTCTTGATTGTAGAATCAAGTGGGTCAGATTTCCTCTACAGAGGACCTTTGAAGTTGGAAGTGCATTCAAAATATAAACCATATAAATTGAAGTATGTTGGGTGAGGGGAGTGTACAGAATGGACTATAAAGCCACTTTTGACCCCCAGGCATACCTGGCTTCCCCTTCCCATGAGACTGATATTCAGTGAACCAGTGAACCGGAGTGTGAGACCTGTCCAGTTGGGAACCCCTGACAGTGGCAACCGCCTTGTATTTGTTTGCTTAAAATCACTCTGGCTTGGTAATTCTGAGGGGACAAGGAATGTGAAGATGGCTGTCTTTAGTTTACCGAGTCCCTCTGGGAAGAGGTTAAAGTCTCAGAAACCGTCAGCCATCCTCAGACTCAGTCCTTCCCTGCTTTTCTTTGTCTTGTGTGTTAATCCAGTTAGCCACACCTGAGGAGCAAATTTAAATTTACTTAAAGCATGAATTTGTAAAGCTTACCATGAGTTTATAGATGTTTACTTACCCAGTTTAAATATTAAATAAACCTGTCTGAGCTACCTTTCTAAAAAAGGGCTGGCTCTGTATATGACAGGCACACCAGACATCATGGCCTCTTCTTCAGTTTATAACCAAAGACTGATTTATAAAATTAAGTCATTTTTTTTAAAGAACCTATATCCTATAATTAGGTTATAGGAACTGTTTTATTAAGAGGAATGTCTTTTTCCCTTAATACATGATAATAATGCTTGTAAATGCCAAAGCATTTCTAGTAGTTGAACATAAACCTTTGATCTTTTTTGGTCATACAAAGAAAAATTATCTTTTAAAATATTTCACCAAATAATAATTGTACATCTTTTTTCCCCCTGGATGTGACTTTCCATGTATCTGGGTATCTTAGTCTATTCCGTTTTCTCAGAATGGCACCCGTCCTCCCACTGGTTGTTTAGTTTTAGCGATTCATCCTTTAGTACTCTACTGAATGAGTTGTGATTACTAAATTGTCAAAATATAATAACTGCTATACCATTTGAACATGTTTTTGGCAATGGATAAGTGTTCTCATTTGAAATTGCGTCATAAAAAACCAGAAGTGGAGCTGTAGTATGCCAAAATAGTTGATTTCTTTTGGACTTAAAATGTGTTTCTGGTTTTAATATTTGCTAACAACAAGGTGCTATTCTATGCAATATGAATTATTTACCTAGTTACCACAAAACACTTGGTATTTCATGCAGTAATGACGTTATTTCATTCCAAACAGTAATTTTAGCACTGCAAAATTTTAACCTTTTTTTCTGGCTACTTACATACTTTGAATTTTTTTTAAATTTTGAATTAATATGAGGGTACACATTTTTAGATTACATTTTTCTCACTTCCAAGGTAAATTTCCAGTTGTAAAAGAACCCCTCACTCAGGGGGCTTGCTGTACACCCTTGCACTGTGCACATGAGGTGAATCCTGACAGTTACAGCTCCTTTTATTCTGTGCTATCATGATTAGTGTAAGTTGTAATCTATACTAAATATAGATCTTTGATGAAGGGTTTTTACATAAGCATTCATTCACTCTTTCATTCAACCAACAAATACCTTTTGGGTGCTGGGGATACATTGACAAAGAAGTTAAACATTTTTCCTGGAACTTTTTAATTGTGGATAGATTTTAATTTAGTAAGGCAGAAAATACATAAATTTTAAAAATAGTCAAGGTAATTTTAGTTGATCAAAAGTGTTAAGAGAAAAATAAAGCAAAGCGTTAGGATAGGTAGTACAGGGTTAGGGCTGTGGAAGACTCATCTCAACTTTCCCAAGAAGAAAGATGAGGCTATGTGATACTTACATTCTAGGGACCTGTTTTATAACATTCTATCTTCCTGTCTTGGGCTAATTTGCAAAGTACAAAATACATATACATAGTATTTACAAGTAATTTTAAGGAAAAATAGGCGTATAAAACACTGGGAAATGATTCTTGATACTAAGGTTAATGAATTTACACCATAATTTAGTTACTAGACAAAAAATTATCAAAATTATATTTATTAATATTAACAAATGATTAAAGTATAATTTAATTGAGGTGATGTTAAATGCTAGGCATAAGAAAAATTTAAAATGGCAAGTTACCCGTCCCAACCACCACCACCCATTTCCTGTGGCTATGATCAGATTTTAAATGTTCTTTCAAAAATAAGGGTTTAAATGTTACATGTGCTATTTTCTACCTTATCTATAAATTCATTATTGCTCCTTTGTTTTGAAACAGCCTTTGAGATAGGTTTCAGTAAAAACAGATAAAATGTTTACAAAGGCAGTGAATTTAAAACCAAAAAAGTACGGCCAAGAAATATGGAAGAAATTGTTTCAGAAAGCTTTAGTATTAGTATGAATCTTTATTATGACCTTTTAATACCCATGTACAGGACAACTGATTACATTGTTCTCAAGCTCTCTTAAGTAATAAAGCTGTAACATTAGCAGTTTGTTCATAAATAACCCCAAACCTTTTTTAGTTGCTTTTGTGTCTCTAAAAGATGGTGATCATGAGTCTCACTACATGAAGGGTTTTGAGCAACAAAATGAACAATATATTATGTAGCAATTACAGCGCTATTCTTGCATGTGGCTTTTCTTTATTTTGAGACCAATTGAAATTCCAGAATGAAAGAAATACTGAAAGGGTCAGAGTTATGTGGTTTAAGTATGCAGGAAGCAGATTAGTTTAGGATTGTACAAAAGCATGAGAAAAGAGAACATAACAATTAGGGTGGGAATAGAGAACTACACATATTTCAGAAAAGTGAATCATGGGCCTTAAAGTGGGAATTTGTTGGAGCTCAAGCTTGAGAGGTAAGCAGGTGCTAACCATGAAGAGCCTGACCTTGGAAGCCTTTAGAATCTTACGCTAGGATTGACATGATCAGATTTACATTTTGAAAGATAACTCTGGTAGACCAGAAGTGGCAGGGAGCCTAGTTGGAAGGTGGTCATATCAATCTAAATGACAGGTTTTGGGGATTGGAACTAAGATAAGAGTAATTCAGACAGAAATAAGGGGAACTGATATGAGAACTATTTAGGATATACAATGGACAGAAATTGGTGGTGGAACAGATTGGGAGATAAGGCAGAAGAATAAAGCAAAATCCAGGATGTTTATATTGATCTGAATTAAAAAGGGTTTTTAGGCATGTGGATGGAGAAGGATTCATGGAATCTTGATTATATAGAGAAACTCAGCTTTTTAGGTAGAAATGGACTTCAAAAACCAGATGGCCATAGTATCAGAGAGAATATTGTAATAGATGCCAGAGAACCAGAAAGATATGGAGATAAAATGTTATAGCCAGAGTCAGGAACATTGGAGTTAAGATTCAGAGGAAATCCAAGTCTGTGAAATGACAGTGTTGAGCTAGAACTGTGTTTATGGAAAATGTCACTGGCTCAGGTTCTCATGTGAGTTTTCTGAACTAGGCCTAAACTTCGGTATCCAGAGATAGTTCTCAAGTGGTGTTTTCCACTTTAGCAGAATCTCAAAAATGTTCTTACTGATTTCAGTTGTGACTTGCCTTTATATTCTTGGTGATTACAAGAGTGACCTGTTGAATAGCATTTTTTCACTATTGCCCATTAGGATGTTATAAGGTGTTGGTCAAAAATAATTTTGCTTTGGGGATAATTAATATTTATAAGTTCTTCTAGCTGATATTTGGCTGGATGGCACTAGCTTTTTCAGAAGGTTGTTCCTGTCTGGAATATGGATGAATTATGTTATCAGACTGTAAAAGGATACTTTATAGCCATTGTTGATATTACTACATCAACAATGAATGTTCTGTAGCAATAGCAAATAACCTAAAAGGAGAACTAGTTCACCTTATCTTGAGCACTATTTGTTTTTATTTCCTTTTAATTTTTATGTTATCTAAGTTATGTATGTATAGTAATTTTAAAAATCATAGTTTGTAGAAATCTTACAATGAAAAAATAGCAGTTCTCTTTATACCTGTTCTCCAGTCTCTGATTCTACTTTCGTTTTTTTTTGTTTGTTTGTTTTTGCCAATGCTTATTTACCTCTAAGTTTCCAAATAGCTACCTTATTTTCTTCTTTTCTTGCTTTTTTTTCAGTTTCAGATATTATCTAAAACCTTTTATTATGGAAGATAAGTAATTAGCTTTCTTAATTCATTACCCCTTCCAAGGAACACATACCTTTCAGGTTTCCCTTAACTTCCCAATATTTTTATAGCTTAATTTTTAGTTACACAAATATTAAGTATTTTATTTTTTGAGATAAAGTTTCTCTTTGTTGTCCTCGGTAGAGTGCTATGGTGTCACAGCTCACCACAACCTCAAACTCTTGGGCTTAAGCAGTTCTCTTGCCTCAGCCTCCCAAGTAGCTGGGACTATAGGCACCTGCCACAATGCTCGGCTATTTTTAGAGACAGGATTGTTCTCTGTCAGGCTGGTTTCAAACTCGTGAGCTCAAGCGATCCACCTGCCTTGGCCTCCCACAGTGCTAGGATTATAGGCGTGAGCCACCGCGCCTGGCCTAAGTATTTGATTATTATGACTCTTTGAGTGTTAACAACATTATAAACATAGAGAGTACTATGATTGCATTTCCTTTCTTGTAAAACTTCTAGAGGTTTTTTTTTTTTAATAAATATCATTTTTTATGTATCTATCTCAAATTTGCCCCCAGATTCTCTGACAGATTTACTACTGTACTCTCAGTCCTTAGTCATGGTATATAGTGCATCAGATCCTTCTCATGTATGTGACTCATTTCTGTGGAATTTCCTGTCCTTATTTTGGAATGTAGCTTCTTAAATCATCTATCTGTACAGCTGTTTTGTGAGATCTCTTTTTACTATTTGTATTAAACAAAGTTCAAACTGTAAACCACAGTAGGTACTTGAACATAGGGGATTTAATGTAGGAAATTATAAGGAGAACTGAAATAGCCAAAGGGGAATAGCTAATGATTACAGAAAGAGGCTGCCACACCAAAGCAGTGGGAACAAAAGCAAAGACATTGGCATCACCAGAGCCTGTGATCCCAGACTAGTATCCTGCGGAGTTCAAACTTAGGCAGGGACTGCCAGAAATACAGGAAGGTGCCTGCAGAGCTGTGGTGAGGATTACTGAAGAGCAGTGCTGCAGATTGGTATCTCTGAGGTTTGCAGTGTGGCAAGTCTGGGAATGCCAAAGCAGGTGGCAATTGGAAAGGAAACGTGACTGCTTGAGTAATGCCAATAGATACTGGAAAAAAAAATTGAAAACAACTCACCCCCCCAAAAAAAATATCAGGAAGAAAACCTTTTATTTCCTCATCCTACCCTTCAATCTTCCCCAGTGCAGTGGTTCTCAACCTTCCTAATGCTGTAATGTATTTTCATTGTTAAAAAGGGGTCGTGACCCTCAGGTTGAGAACTGCTGCTCTAGTGTGTCCTGTTACCCAAATTGAAGGGAGAGCCAGGATGACATCCGTGAGCAGAGTGCAGAAGGCGTGGTGTGGACTGAGAGATGCTGCTCAGTGGGCAGCTGCCCTATACCCAGGCCCCTCCATGTGCAGCTGGACTTCCACATGAAACAGTGCTGCCAACTTACTGCTTCTACCTAAAAAGATGCCAGTATTCTCCGTCAAATGAAGATGCTCTCATGTTCATCCCCCCAAAGTATTTGGTGTTCAAGTCTGTATATTTGGTATATTAATTTATTTTCTAATTCAAGGAAAATACCCCCTCCACACCGAACACTTAAATATTATTTACCCTAAAGTCTAAATTGTAATATTAACTGTCCTATAAATTCTTAAATAAACTAATACAGGGAAAAGATGAAGGGGGAACAAAAGAAATAAGGTAATATATATAAATTCCTTCATTACTACTTTAATGATTCTGTTTTTCTCTCTAGCATACTGAACTCCATTTTTTTTTGTTTGTTTGTTTGTTTGTTTGTTTTGACTGCCTGTTGCTGTGCTCTAAATGTTTGTGTCCCTGCCCAAATTCAGATGTTGAAACTTAATGTTCAATGTTATCACAAGATGTGACCTTCAGATGTTGAAACTTAATGTTCAATGTTATCACAAGATGTGACCTTCAAGATGTGACCTTCATGTGGGCCACACTCTGTTGAATGGTGCTGCTACAGAAGAGTTCTGAGGGAGCCTCTTAGTCCCTTGCTTTTTTTACTGTGTGAGGACGCAGCAAGAAAATGCCATCCATGAGGAATAGGCCCTCACCAGACACAGGTACTGGTGCCTTGATCTTGGACTTCCCAGCCTCTAGAACTGTAAAGCAGTATGTTCTATTGTTTATAAATCACCCCATCGTAAGCTTTTAGGTATCACAGCCTGAACAGACTATGATACGTGTCTTCCCTTTTCTTGGTTTCTTCTCTTAGACTGTTGGAACATATTCTCCAATAGGTCCTTGTCTGAATGTGTCTTTTTGTTTCTTGACTGGGCGTGGTGCTTGTGACTGTAATCTTAGCACTCTTGGAGGCCAAAGTGGGAGGATCGCCTGAGAGTCAAGAGGAACACTTTTTCTCTATAAAAAAAAGGAAAAATTAGTAGAGTGTATACAGCACACACCTATGGTCCCAGATACTTAGAAGGGTGCAGTAGGAAGGTGGCTCAAGGCCAGGAGTTTGTAGTGGCAGTGAGCTGTGAAGATGCTACTACGTTGTAGCTGGGTACCTTTTGGTTTCCAGAAGTTATCTGTCAGTATAATGCCTTTTAATCAATCATGCTATTCCCTCAAATAAATAGAATTCAGTGTTTTTCCTTGGTGGTGATAGGATGGAGATTGGCCTAAATATCTGACATTTTTAAATGGGAAAGAATCAGAATTTAATAGTCAGACTATAGAAGATTTAACTGTTTTAGTTTAATTTCCTAGAGAATGCTGTGAGAAACCTATTTGTTACCAAATGGGGTAAACTGGTTTAAATTCAGAAATAAAAAGTTTATCGTATTCCATACTATATCCTATTAGGTTCTATTTCCTAAGTATCCCATACATGGCATGATATTTTATTATATTATATCTTTTGTCCAGTGTTTGCTTATTCACTGTTTCCGTGAGCAACAGAATCCATGCAACAGCAAACAGTGGTCCCAGCCCTAGTGAGATTTTCCTGTCATAGGCACTCTGGAATGCTACTGTGTTAAAGTAATCAACCATTTTAAAAAGGCAGATCAAATTTAACCTGACTCGAGAGTGTAGTTTTTTTGTGCTCTGTGGTATTATTCCTGTTGTGGCCTATTTGCACAGTCCTTTATAAGCAGTCTTTAGATAGATAACCTCTCCTGCAGAGGTTATAGTTACTTTTTCAGGGCCTCAGTACAAACAGATGTCAATGTTGGGATTCTTATATAGAGGTTTCTAAGGTTCCCATAAACCATACAATTATTTTGACATTATAAAGGGATCAAAAATTAACAGTAAGAAAGACTGAGTAGATGCATTTATATTTCTACCCACAGATCATTTAATAGTGTTAGCTGCAGTATAGGGTGTTTGGATCAAAAATAAGCCATGGGAAATTTAACCAAAGTACCTAAAAGGAACTCTTGATTAGATGAAAAACATAATGGTCCTGAATGGAGGAAAATCAATGTTACTTTGTAATTCATAATGGAAATAAGTTAATTCCTTTCAAAATAATTTGAAAATGTATGTATCTCCAAACCACATCCCCAGCATTTAAAAAAGAAGACTTCAAAAAGCTGCACATATTTAATGTGCTCAATTTAATGAGTTTGGAGATATGTCTACACCCGTGAAACCAGTTGGTTTTTTTTTAGTTGATGTTTTCTTTATTTTTGTTTTGGATTTGTCTGAAATTCATAGTCAAAATTTCATGGGATATTCTTGGCAAAACTAGATAATGAAATTTTGGAAAAGGAATGATGAGATGAAATTTAATAATAATACATAAAGTTGCAATTAAAAGAGCATGCTGCTGGTAAAGGGATACAAATTCAGGAGACTGACTAGGAAACTCAAGAACGTATTTGAGTAATGGATCAGTATTTAGTTTCTCATAATACTGGTATTTGATATCAGTAGGGAGAGGATAGATACCTAAATAATGGCAGAGAAAACATTGGCTATATGTGTTTGGAGAAAGGAATTTAAAAAGTAAAAATGTGGGTAAATAGTCACTTGCCCTCATAGACAAAGACCTTGAAAGGAAACCGTTTTTAGATTTAACTACTTTAAAACATAAATGCTCCTCAAGTAATGTTGCCAAACCAGAGACATACGTGTAGCATTTATGACAAAGTAGTCATTCACTTAGTTGACATTTTTTGAACTCTTTGTATGAGCATGTAGCTTATGTTTGCAGTGGAGAAAGGACATAATAAACATTTATAAATATAATGATTTCATGTAATTATTTGTCAATACCTACACTATCGCCATGTATTTTATAACTGTTTGGAGTATTCTAGAATGTTTAAATTTTAATCTTCCTGCTGTTGGCCACAAGGTCCTACATGCTCTAGGTCCCCATTTACCTTTCCAATCTCATCTCCTCTGCACTTCCTCTCAATTTTTCTTGAGTTACACTGGCCTTTTATTCCTAGAACTCTTCATTCTAGGCATTTTTACTTCTGTCTGAATTCCAGATCATCCTGTAGCTATCACCTTTTCATCCTTTGCGGATTTGTCTCAATGTCACCTATTCAGCACAGAATTGTTCCCTGTTATCTATATATCAAGTGGCCCTACCTTTTATTCACTATCACATCACTCATTTTATTTTCTTTGTTGCATATAAATTTATCCGAAATTACCATTTGATCGTTAGGCATCATCACCTCCCTCCACTAAAATACAACCTCCAGGAGAATAGATGTAGTTTCTTTCTTATTCATAGAACATAGTACATGCTCAAAAATTCTGATAATGAATGAATACATCCTCATTGACTGTGTTCAGAATGGGGCTACCAATATGAGGAGTATGTAGCTCCTGTTCTGTTGCAGTTTTCAGTGTAGTACAAGAAAAGAAAATAGTAAATACTGTGATGCTATCATAGCCTCTAATCTTAGTCACCAGACCACACAAGTATAACTGAGTAAATGATAAATGTCTGGTAGAAGTTACAGGGAAGGGCTAGCTTATTGTGAGTGAAGGGGATGGACAGTGAGTTCTCTTGGGCATTTGAAGTTTGAGCTCCATATAGGATGTCCTGGTGGCACCAATCCACAAAGGAGTTAAATGTGTATATAGGTCTGGAGCTTGGGAGAGGCCCCACCTAAATTTGATAGTTTTCAGCTTATATTTAATAATGAAAGCTGTGATTATGTATAACCATATAAAACCCAGTAGAATAAAATGAGAATAGGGTCAAGGGATCATTCCAGAAATCATTATAATTGAGCATCTGAGTGATGACAAGATGTGACTAGGTATGTATGATGAGATCTCTATCACTGAGTCCAAGAAAATCAATGCCTAATACCAAAAGGTAACTCTGCACTCTTCCTGTCTAAATCCAGTTTTTATAAGAAAAGCCTTGAAGTTGTTTGAGTTAATTAGTGTAATTTTCCATTATTAATTATAGCATCTAGTTAGGCTAAGAGATATCCCTAGATGTCACTATATTTTCTGTGAACCAAAAGACTCATCATCTCTATTTTAAGACTGTAATGGAGTGAATATTTATAGTCCTTCCAAGTAAAGTAACTTCTGAGATTTTTTACCACTTAGACTTTTAGGGGTTTTTTCCTCTTAAGGATTCTTTGATTCTCACTATGATTTTTGTAATTATGAAGGCTTAAATTAGAAATCTTAGATGATACTTAAAATATTAAAGCATATAACATGTCTTTAAAATGCTAATTTTTAGCACTATAAATGTAATTCAGCAAACTTCACATTTAAAATATTGCATTTTGATTTTAATAACCCGTAAGATCTAAAATGCACAAAGTCTTGTAGTATAATTTGAAGTCGGCTAATGTGATGCCTCTAGATTAGGGTGACCAGATTTTAACATCTGTAAGGCAGGACAACATGGCGGGGGTGGGGGTGGGGTGGGGGGGCGGGGCAGGGGACTGGGCAGGGCAGGGCCTGACAACAATGCAAACTTTGATAAGCAGTACTAGATAATCACTTCTCAGCAATTATTTGTTATTACAGTTTAACGTTATAAAATTAACAAAAATAATATAAAACTCATATTCTGGAGAAATAGCCACATGGCAGCCGAAAACCGTATATTCCCTTCTTCTTCTCCAGCCTGTTCATGCATCTTTCCAAAAATCAGGACTTTTTTAAAACGCCGTGGGACGCGGGACAAATTGTTGGAAAGTAGGACTGTCCTGCCAAAATCGGGACATCTGGTCACCCTATTCTAGATGTGTTCTTTTTACTTAAGATTGCTTTGGCTCTTTGGGCTCTTGGTTCCAAGTGAAGTTTTGGATTATTTTTTCTAACCTCTGTAATATTCCTGGTATTTTTACGGATATTGCATTGAATCTGTAAATCACTTTGGGCAGGGGGAACATTTTAAAGATGTTGATGGTACCAGTGTGCAGGCAGGGGCTGTTTTGCCATTTCTTGTGTCTCTGTAAGTTCTTACATCAGTGTTTTGTAGCTCTCCTTGTACAGATCTTTCACCTCCTTGGTTAAGTATATTAGTAAGTATTTTATTTTCTTTGTAGCTGTTGTGAGTGGTAGTGAGTCTTTGGTTTGACTCTCAGCTTAACTGTTACTGAGTAATAAAAATGCTGCCGATTTTCACACATTAATTTTCTAAGTTGAGACTTTGCTGGATTTATTTTTCAATTCCAAGAGTGTTTTGGTGAAGTCTTTAGGGTTTTCTAGATATAAGATCATATTATCAGCAGGGATTGTTTGACCTCCCTTGCCCTATGTGGTGCCCTTTTATTTCTTTCTCCTGCCCAATTGCTCTGACGAGGACTTCAAGTATTATGTTGAATAGAAGTGGTTACAATGAGCACCCTTATCTTTTTCTGATTTGTAGGAGGAATGCTTTCAGCTTTTCCCTATTCAGTGTGGTGTTGGTTGTGGGTTTGTCATACGTGACTTTTATGATTTGGGGATGTGTTCCTTCTATGCCTAGTTTGTTCAGCGTTTTTATCATTAAAGGATATTGGATTCTCCATACTGAATACTTTTTCTTCTGCATCTGTTAATGTGATCATATGGTCTTTGTTCTTGTTTCAAATAATATGATGAATCATGTTTATTGATTTGTGTATATTAAGCCATCTCTGCATCCCTGGGATGAAACACATTTGATCATTGTGGATTATCTTTTTGATGGGCTGTTGAGTTCAATTTACCAGTATTTTGTTAAAGATTTTTGCAGGGATATTGGTCTGTAGTTTTCTTTTGTTGTTTTGTCCGTTCCTGGCTTTGGTATCAGGATGATACTGGCTTCATAGAATGAGTTAGGGAGCATTTCCTCCTCCTTGCTGTTATGGAATTGTCCTGTAGGGTAGGTACCAGTTCTTAGTCGTATCTGGAAGAATTCACCTGTAAAGCAGTTGTGCCACCACGTTTTTTTTTCTTACCTTTTTCTTTTTTGTTTTGGTTAGGATTTCTTTTTAATTACTGCTTCAATCTCTCTGCTCATTATTTGTCTGTTCAGTTTCTGTTTCTTCCTTATTTAGGTTAGGGAGGTTGTATGTTTCTGATAATTTACATATTGCCTCTAGACTTTCTAGTTTGTTTGCTGAGAAATTTCATAGTATTCATGAATGATATTTTGTATTTCTGTGGTATCAGTTGTAATGATTAGTTCTTTTTCATTTCTGACTGAGATTATTATTTTATTTATTTATTTATTTGAGACAGAGTCTCACTAACTGTGTCGCCCTTGGTAGAGGGCAGTAGCGTCACAGCTCAGAGTAACCTCCAACTCCTGGGCTTGAGCGATTCTCTTGCCTCAGCCTCCGAAGTAGCTGGGACTCCAGGCACCTGCCACAATGCCCAGCTATTTTTTTTTTTTGTTGTTGTTACAGTTGTCCTTGTTGTTTTAGCTGGCCCAAGCCATGTTCAAACCTGCCAGACTTGGTGTATGTGGCTGGCGCCCTACCCACTGAGCTATGGGTGCTGCCTCTGGTTGAGATTATTGACGATATTGCTCTTCTGTTTCTGATTAATCTGGCTAGTGGTCTACTAGTTTTCTTTATATTTTCCAAAAACCAACTTTGTGTTTCATTCCTCCTTTGTATTGTTTTTTTAGTTTCCATGTTGTTTCGTTATGGACTGAACTTTGTTATTTCTTTTCTTCTGCTGACTTTGGTTTGTTCTTTTTCTAATTCCTTGAGATGTGACATTGGGTTGGTAATTTGTAGTCTTTCTTTTGTTTTCTGATATAGGTATTTAAGGCTATGAACTTTCTCCTTATGGCGGCTTTTTATGTATCTCGGAGATACTTGAAAACTTGTGTTCCCTTTGTCATTCAGTTTCAGGAAAGTACAGACATAGGCCAATGAAACAAAATAGAAATACCAGATATAAAACCATCTTCTTATAACCAATTCATCTTTACAAAGCAAACCCAATATTCGCTAGGATAATAAAATCCTATTCAACAAATGATGCTAGGAAAATTGGATAGCCACATGCAGAAGAGTGAAATAGGACCCCTGTATCTCACCACATACAAAAATTAATTGAAGATGGATTAAAACTTATTGTGAGGTATGTAACCATAAAAGTTCTTGAAGAAAATATAGGAAAACTCTTTTAGATATCAGCCAAGGCAAAGAATTTATGACAAAGACCTGAAAGGCAAATAAAGCAACATTAAAAATAAATGGAACTTCATTAAGTTAAAAAGCACAGCAAAAGAAATAATCAATAGAAGGGGAAAAATATTAGCAGAGTGTACCTCTGATAAAGGACTAATATTTTGAACCTATGGAGACTGAAATCTGTAAGAAAAAAACAACCTCACTGAAAAGTGGGCAAAAGACATGAACAGAAGTTTAATGAAAGACGATAGACAAATGGCCAGTAAACACATGAAGGAATGCTCAACATCACTAATCATCAGGGAAGTGCAAATTAAAACTACAGTGAAATATACCACCTTCCCCCTGTCTGAATGACTGTTGTTAAAAAGTCAAAAAATGACAAATGCTGGCATGCATGTAGAGAGAAAGGAACACTTACATCATGTTGGTGGGGCTGAAAATTGGTATAACCTTTATGGGAAACAGTATGGAGATTCCTTAAAGAAATCAATGTAGCCCTACATTGGATCCAGCAATCCCACGACTGGGTATCTACCCAAAGGAAATGAAGTCATTTTATCAAAAAGTCACCTGTACTTGAATGTTTATTGCACAATTAACAGTTGCAAAAATGTGGGGTCAATTTACATGCCCTTGAATTCTTTAGTGGATAAAGAAAATGTGATATGTATGTGTACCATGGAATACTACTCAGCCATAAAAATGAATAAAATAATGTCATTTGAAGCAACTTGGTTAGAATTGGAGAGCATTCTCCTAAATGAAGTATCTTAAGAATAGGAAAATAAACACAGTATGTTCTTACTGATAAGTGGGAGTTAACAGATGTTTACACAGGGGCACAAGGCAATAAAAAGGACATGAGACGCGAACAAGGGGCTAGGGGCAAAGGTGGGAAGGTGGGTGCAGGATAAAAACTGACCTATTTGATATAGTGAACACTGTTCTGGTGACAGGCACACAAAAGCCCTGACTTAAACATTATTTAACTATTCATGTTTCAAATACTTGTACCCCCTTAATTAATATTTTGAAATAACGAGAAATAAATAAATAACACTGTATATTTTATTTTATTTTTGTTATACAAACACCTTAAGATGTTTATGCCTTATTATTAGCTCTAAGAAATTTGGGCAAGAAAATTGGAAATATGAAATCAGTAGTCACAAAAGTACAAGGTTTTGCTACTTGGGAGGCTGAGACAAGAGAATCGCCTAAGCCCAGGACTTGGAGGTTACCGTGAGCTGTGACCCCATAGCACTCTACTGAGGGTGATAAAATGAGGCGCTGTCTCTACAAAAAAAAAAAAAAAAGAATTACAAGGTTTTGTTGCCTGGGATAAAGTGCATCGGCCTCATTATTGCTTATTGTAACCTAAAAGTCCTGGGCTCGATTGATCCCAGTAGCTGGGTCTGCAAACACACACCACCATGCTTGGCTAATTTTTTTTTTTTTTTCCCAGAGATGGGGTCTACCATCCTTACTCAGGCTAATCTTAAACTCCTGGCCTCAAGTGATTCTCCCAATCAGCCTCTCAAAGTGATAGGATTATAAGCATAAACCACCTTGCCTAGATGTTTTTGTTTTTGTGTTTAACCTCTTTACAAGGGGTCCTTACCAGCATCCTTTCTGGTCTGGCTACTTATATGATAAATATGACAAGTTATCAACTGATAAGTCACTGCAGCTTTAGGAGGTTCATGTATAATTTTCTTTATTTGCATGTAACTGAAAATTTCAAAAAGTCTCTCGAGAGTTCATGGTACAAAGATCTTAGTGGACATATGGTTGATTCAAAATATTTAGATGGTTGAAGGTATAACTAGGGCAAGGTAAGGCAGTTTAGACTCCTTTTTTAAACGTAATTTGAGTGATTTTTTATATTGCTGTAATTTTACTACTATATATTATCACAACTATGTATATGTAACTAGATATGCGTCTACAATAGGCAAAATATTCTGCATTGAAAACTGTAATGGATAAGCTTTGATTTTAACATTGTACAAATATTTAGATACAAATAAACTTCAATATGAATAAATTTAAAGGTACTTATTTAAAAAAAAATGAGATTTTAACTGACCATTATTGCCTGCTAATAACATTAAGGTGTCTTTATTCCTCCTCTTTCCCGCTTGTTTGCACATCTCAGTTCCCAAGACAGTAATGGAGATTAATTCCGCAAGGTTATTTAGTCTACTGTGATAATGTATCAAAACTCAAGCTCTTTAGTTGATGTATACAAAGCAGGATATCAAGTCATACCTTGACAATACTTCTATTCCCAGAAATGCTTAGAATGGCCCTTTTTCAGTTATAGTAATCAGTAAAATACACCAGACATGTGGTAGCTGGTAGTCACAGAATCACTGTCCAAATTCTTTACTTATCCCATTATAGTTTTACATTTCCTCTTTAATTAGGATCATTCAAAGAAAAAAGTTGTTGCCTCTTTATCAAACACCTATTACATGCATATGTGTTCAGAGTCCTGTGAGATACTTTGGAGGCTGGGTAAGAAATTTAAACTATGACCCTTGATAACAAAAGCTTGAAATCTAAAGGCCAAGACTGTGTTTCTGAAACAACCAGAGAAACACACAAGCAGGCTGAGGTGACTGATAAATTATATGAGACTGAGAGAGGCCAGTGTAAGCTAAGGAAGCGAGAGAACGTCGCCTGGGCCTGAGGTGGTGGGAAGAGGAGGTGGCATTGAATCGTAGGCTTGAAGATTGACAGGTGGACGGGCATCCAGATTAAATAATGCCCTGGCCGAAGAAAAGGGGAGAGTTTTCTGAAATTGATCATTTTAAATGCTGATTAAATTGGAAATGCTACAGTTATTGGTTTTACCAGATGGAGTGATAACCAGTAAGAGTCAGTCAGTGCAGCTCACTATGATTATCGTTAATATTAAGGGGTTTATTGTTCTCAGCTTCTTTACATAGAAAAATAAAGGCATAGTTTAAAATTGTAAAAGATTATAGACTGAATAGTGTACTTGGCGCAAGGTTTTGTACTTTGACTTCTTAATAAGATTGAGAATTGATTACAGAAAGAAACATTTTGGGGGCCAGGTCTTAACTGAGGAGGCATGCTCTCAAAACGTCTTTAATTTCTGGTTTCTGACTCTGCTCTCCCATTTGAGGTCATGATTTTATATTGTAGATTATTTTAAAATGGCAGAACTAATAAACAAAGAACAGCTATGCTAATGGTCCCACAAGAAACTAGAGTAAAAAATTAAAACTTGACGTGTTACTATATAGCTTTGTGTGAATTTTCTAGCTTTAAAAATGATACTTCAGTTGCCACTTTTGTTCTGTTGAGGGACAGTGTGAGGACAGGGTGGACGTAGAAGTAGAGCCCAGAAATATGTTCTGCTCCTTATTTCGTTAGGCCTGATGGGAGGCTCTTCTCGAAGTCCAGTGTGTGCAGGCATGGAGTCCCTGGAGTCCTTTGCATCTGTGACAGTGGGGACAGCTGGGGGAGCAGCAGTGAAGGTGAAAGAGGCTTCCTATTGTGCCTCGAAGCCTGTGTTCAGAGGCAGAGGACCAGCAGAATCGCTCTCTCGAAGTGGGAGCGAGAAGTAAACAAAGAAAAAAAAATAATCAGAGCATTTCAAGTAAAATCCTTTTCTTGGATTGAGTTTCTAGACACATGTAATTTATTTATTGTTTGAAGTAACAAGTATTTATACCTGCTAAAGGACCAGAAACTGATGAAAATAATTAGAAAAAAAGATACCAAAAAGGAACTGCCTACTCTATAGAAAAAAATGATATTTTATTTTGTAATTAATAGCTAAAAAAAAAAAGTTTTGAGAATTTTCTTTTGGCATTTTGAATAAATGTGTTTGAGCTATATTTTGAAAGCAGTTGTTATTAGTGATTTAGAATTACTCCTTTCTTTGACATCTAAAAGTGTAGAGGGCTGGACTTGTGTTTATCTCTGCGTTTATATATTAGTGATTACTTTTTCAGGATCAAGGTGTGGTATGAATTCTTTATCCACTTGACATTTTGAAACTTTCAAGTGATGGAAAACTCTTTCTTTCTAAAAATGTCCTTCTTTGTCAAAGCTGCCTGGCAATCGTGATAATGAGAGAATACGAGATCACTTTGTGGGTTCATGGTTTGTTGATAGTGTAATCTGTCGTCTAAAAATAAAATAGGCTCAATTTTTCTCCTCCTCTGTATCAACTTGAAAAAGTAATATTCTATAGGTGACCTTTGCCTTTAACTTTGTGAGTGTTTATACTGAGAAAAACTTCAAAAGGTAAATGTTCAAATTTACTTTCCATTTATTTATTTTTTTACATAGATAAAACTTTAAACTTACATGTTTGTTAAATGAGTTTGTATTTCGTTATATGAGGAAACTGCAGATACTTTTGGCTGTTTGATTCTAAGTGTAGGAAAAATAAATAAATCAAGAGTGACATAATTTGAATTGAAATTTTTTGTAATTTTTCAAGTCTTATTTGTTAAATATTTCATAAATTGTTTAATTTAGGGCAAATATATGAGTCTAATACAAGTGGGTATACCCATAGAAATAAATATTAATATCCTTAATATTTTTCTTTAACTGGTTTTCCTTTTGTTAAGGGACAGGAAGAGGTGAGATAAAACAAGATTAAGCAGAGATTATGGCCTCCTTGGGTTTCAATTAAAAATACATATATCAGGCGGTGCCTGGGGGTCAAGTAGTAGGGCTTCGGCCCCATATGCCAGAGGTGGTGGGTTCAAACCCAGCCTTGGCCAAAAACCAAAAAAAAAAAAAACCCAAAAACAGACAAAAAAAAACATATATTTACAACTACATATGCCATTTTTTTGTGGCTATAATAGTAATATTTAATCCTCTAAGGTATTCTAAAATGTGCCTATGATATCAAATAATATAAATATTGTTTTCCCTTACATTTTAAGTTGATACAAATAAATATTTCTCAGCCTAGCAATGGTCAGCCTTTCAGCCTTTGGCAGGGTAAATTAGCAAATATATTTCACCCAGAAAAATTTACTTACTTGGGTTATGTATTCAAATGATCCTAAATTAAAGGAATTAACTGAAATGATTTATAAAGTGCTACAGTGGATTTCCACTTTATTGACTTCTAGTTTTATTTATAAATTGCCTGATAAGGATTTGTCTGAAAATCCTCAGTCACCATTAAATACTTCTCAATTTATACTTCAAAATCATTCTACTTCATCTGGCTACACCTGATATTAAAATTGGAAAAAATATATTATTATAAAGGGAAATTGCAAACATATTTCACTTATAAATGAGGATGCAATATCCTAAATAACATATTAACAAGTTGAATTAAAAATTAATGTTTAAGTAATATACTTTGGTCAAAATTAAATCCAATTCATGTGGAAAAAAATAATACTTTGGAAAGTTCTTATTAGGTAAATGGAATAATCGAAATTTGTGACCCATAAAGCAAAAAAATAAAAACCCAAAGCAAGCAAACAATAACAACAAAAAAAAACCTGTCAGTTTTACATTTTTGCTACTTATTCAAAGCTACCAGAATATTTCTTCAGAATTATATGTAGACTCTCAACCTAATTCTTACCCTTACTAACAGTTAGGAGACCTTCTTATCTCAGGAAACAGAGTAATAACATAGCATAGTACGATTTTGACTTTGTCTCTTCAGAAGGTTGGATGACTACTCTGAACCTCGGTTTATTAATCTATAATTTGGATATAATAATAGTACTTTATAATGAGAATTAGATGAGTTTATATTTGTGCTATGCTTGAGTTACATTTCAATCACAAGACATGGTAGCTGTATTATAATAATTTGTATTATCTATTATAACAATTCTAATTTTAATATCAGGATAATTATAATTATCACTAATCAGTGTGTTCCAGCATCCTTGTCAGCCTTCATATTCTATAGCTATAACTATTTTACACTATTATTTTATAGTGCCACCTAATAGAGGAATTAAGATTTTTTTTAAAGAGTCTTACTTTTACATAAAAGTACTCAAGGTTGGCACTTATTATTGGCAATTTATAATAATAAATTACAGTCTTTAGATAAAGGAATAATTCCATGTGGTTATCAGTTTCCTAAGACTACCTTTCACTTAGTTATTATGAAAGTTTTAGATCTTTCTTTAATAAGTTACCTGTCAAATATTTCATTTTACCGTTTGTATTAGCAGAAATTAGAGTTAAAAATGCTCGTATATAATGCCTTTTTTTGTTCCGAGCAGAGGTACTTAAAACTAGTCTTGAGCAACCAGATGGTAGTATGCTTATATGGTACTTATGCTACTTCCTTTCCTGCTGGGGTGGGACAAGGACTTACCACTTGTAAATATTATTCTGTGGCTATATGTTGATTTATATGGCAAACTTTCATAAGAAACTTTATGGAATAACCCAGTTCTTATTTTTTGTTCACTGCATCTGTGTCTGGTGTATGCACTGTTTTAAAAATTACACTTCTCCCTTCAGAGAAATTTTGTATATTTATAACTAGACTTCTGGACCTTGATAATATGCCAAAGCTAACCATGTTTTCCTTTCGTTTTAGTTCAGACTTGGTTCCTTCAACCTCAAGAAAGTTGCAAGCCCAGCTGAGGTCATTAGAGAACTTATTTGTTACTGCCTGGACACCATCGCAGAAAGTCAAGCCAAAAACGAGCACCTGCAGAAAGAAAATGAAAGGCTCCTGAGAGATTGGAATGACGTTCAAGGACGGTGTGTACACAATGCGCCTGCGTTGTAACAATGCGGAGCTTTCCTGATATTGCTGTAGTTTTTACATTATTTATTTGTTAATTTATAATTTGTGCAGATTGGCACATATTTAAAATAAAAACCTATCATAAATTAGTCATTTATTTAATATGCTTAAACCAAATTTTCATTCACTATTATAATTAACACTCTGATGTCATTAGTAATGTGGTGGCACCAACAAACTTAAAAGTGATAAAGAGTAATTGGGCATTAAGGATCAGAACCCATTAATATTAGTTAAAAATTTATGTAGTGGATATTTATAGGATTAATTAAGCTCAAATTATAGGATTAATAATGAATCAAAAAGAGACATGAAATATAAGTTAGCATACTTGATTCCTTATTAGAAATCAATGAATAGCAAATATTCAAATGAAATGCTTTTGGACTCCTAATAGAAGCTTATTTCTCTTGATTGATTAAAAATTCATGCTAGGAGCATTTGTAAAAGATGAAGCAATTGTGGTTCTTGGATAAGACAGTCGAAGTCCTTTTATTTTCCTGGGTTTGCTTCTTACCTTTTAAAAGATGAAGAAAAAGGTAATTTTTTAAAATTAAAAACCCTTTTCAACTAAATAATAGTCTAGGCTGCCCCAGTGTGTAACCTGCATTACTTTATTATGTAAAAGATGTTTGAAGTAAATAAATATAGATGTATCTGTATAACATGTACATGTTTATACATATGTGTGTATATATGTGTACAGACAGAGCAATGTCTGGAAAAATTATGTGGAATACATGTAATAATGATAATAATTATTATTGCATTCAGTACATCTAGTAGATTTTAAAATCTTTCATTCAAGCAAATAGCTCTGTGGTATAGAAACTCTTATCCTAAATACTTAAAGTCCTTTTAGAGCAACCGTTGTGATCTATATGGACATTACAAAGTATTAATATACGGGGGAGTACATGAAAAACAGTGAAGGTTTTACCATTGTCAATATATGCATGTTAAAATAAGGCTGACTGAGAGAAATTATTCTTCTGCACTTTTTATTATATTTATTAGTATAAAACATGTAAAATTAAATTTCTAACAACTGGTTGTATTTGGCCTCAGTTATTGTGGTAAAGTATTTACATTCTTGTCTTTTAGCTCTAGTTAATTTTTATCTCTAATTATATATATCTAGCTTTATATAAACAATATAAATGAGACCAAATTGAAACTACATAAACATTAGAAAATCATGCAAAAAATAATTCATTTTATATGAATCAGTATAAATATCTGTGCTGCAAAGCATTGTTTTGGAGTGATACTTGTAATTTGGGTGTATTTTTCTATTTTGTATATGAAATAAATCAAATTAAAGAAGATGTGCTGTAGTCGTGATAAGCCATTATATTTAGAACTCAAAATACCCTCAGGATGATAGGAAATTTGATCCACAAATTGCCTACAAAAATGCAGACTGGGTACTTGGTACTTGAACAAATTGCTTTAAAATGTCTGCCAGAGGTTGAAAGAGGCATTATCTCATCAGTATTCAACACCACTCCCATGGAATTGAAAGCAGCAGGGAACGAAGAGGAGACAGTGGGACAAATGCACCCTGTGCTGTGAAACAGTGTATGTGAGGTGCACGTGGAATACGGGGTTCACAGATGCTTGATTTGCTATTTCTGACTATCCAGAAAGTGCCTGTGTCTTATTGTGGCTGGAGATAATCCTGTTTGATCAAAAGCACACTCTGTACCCTCCACCTGCCTTATCATCCGGCCAGGTTTCTTTCTTTCTTTCTTTTTTTTTTTTTTTGTTATTATAGAATCACACATTTTCTTCAGTGGCTGAAGATGTGTGCCATTGAGGTGGCCCTAAAAACTGACAGGAAAGAGAATCCACTTGAGAAAATTCTAGGCTCTTGATTGTATTCCAGTATTAGACTAGTAGCTTTATGAATTTCCCAAATTTTGTTTTCTCCCCTTTCAGAGGAGAGATGGTCCCTCTAAGGAACTGCAAATATATCTCGATTATGGCCAAGCAGTACTTTCTTAGTGTTCCCTCTGTAGAGCCTTAGTGTGCTGGAAAGTGAGCAAAGGATTTAGTTACAGCTCTAGGTTCTGTGAGGTAGTAGTGCTAATTAAGAGTCCTTGTGAGATTAGACGTCAGACCTGAGCTTACTGAGTCAGGTAGCTGGGGACATAGAAAGTAGAGAATCATCAGAATTGGGCCGTGATGTTTAGTTTGCTCACAGATCAGTTTTCACAGCAACTTCTAATTCTAGATCTACTTGTGTCAGTGTCCATTCTAGATCCAGTCACTAGAGGGATGTGGATAATATTAGATAGGGGAATGTAGGGGATGAGAACTCACCTTTAAGGTATGGTAGATGATCCTGAAATATATTTCATATGTAATATAGGATGTTATATGAGCAAAAAACAATCATGTACACATATATTTAATAATATGAAAAATTTTTATGATACAGTAAGTGGAGCTGTGCATTACCAAAAATACGAACAATATTCCATTGTTTGAAAAATGTACAGAGGGTACAGAAAATACACATTTTAAGAAAGTTAAAAACTATTAAAATTGTAATACTCAATATATACCTACATTTGTTATCTTGTAGATTGTATCTTGTATCTCTTGTAATTACAAAAGTCATATGTGACTTGAGTATTACAATTTTAATATAGTGTTTTCCTTTCTTAAAATGGGTATACAGCCAGGCGTGGTGGCTCACACCTGTAATCCTAGCACTCTGGGAGGCCAAGGTGGGTGGATTGCCTGAGTTCACTGGTTGAGACCAGCCTAGGCTAGAGCGAGACCTCATCTCTAAAAAATAGCTGGGTGTTGTGGCAGAAGCCTGTAGTCTCAGCTACTTGGGAGGCTAAGGCAAGAGAATCACCTGAGCCAAGGAGTTTGAGGTTGCTGGGAACTATGATGCTGTGGCACTCTACTGTGGGCATCAAAATGAGACTCTATCTCCAATGAATAGAATAGACATTTCTTGGTTCCCTATGTATATTTACATAGAATATATGTAGAAGTAGAAAATTCAAAGTTCATAATGTATGTCTGGAATCGTGGATTAAATTTTCCTTTACTTTTGGTGGATATTTCTGCATTTATTTTGTTACTGAATTATGTCTCATGTTCATGTTCAGAGCCAAGTATAAAGTGATTTCCATTTGGGATAACAGTGTGGAATAAACAGAGCTAGAGTGAGGAAGGAGAAAAGCATGTAATATGCTTAAAAATAGTGAGATTTAATGTGTGGACTTGTAACATGTTTGCTGTTTCTTTGTTTGTTTATTTGTTTGTTTGTTTTTCTGTTTAATGATTGTGGTTTGGGTTCCATTCTGAACAAGTTGGCATTACCGGATTAGTTTAATTTATGTCATTTAGACAAAGAAAGAAACATTAGAAAAAATTGTGAATCCTTAGGTGACTAGCTAAATTTATTTCATTGGGTTTTTCTCCCTAATTTAAAATAACAACTTTCAAGTTTCATGTTACTGACTAGGTCTTTTGTTTGCACTGCAACTTCCTTTTAGAAATCTCTGGCTTTATTCTGGGTTATGGTTATTAAGCTCATAATTGGAGGCACATTTCAGTGAATTAGGTTTGATACTCACAGAGTCATTAGAACAGAAGACCTTGAAATCTCTTCTACTTCATCTCTCTGCCTTTAAGATAGAATTGCATTATGTCCAGATGAATTCAGTCTAAGTTTTAAAGACCTCAAGAGATATCTTCATCTCCCCTTGGTAGCCCATTACAGTGTTTAAGAACAGTCACAGTCAGAAAAGTCTTCCTTCCATCTATTGGTAATCTGAGTCCTTCATGGTACAGTTGAAGGCCATTTCCTCTTGTTCTGTTGTCAGAGAGGAAGAGGAACAGCTGTTCCCCATCTTCTTCGGTGCTTAAAGGCTTATTAAGTCTTGCTTTCCTTTCCAGTTCTTTTTAGCTTTCTTTGTCCTCACAACTCTATTCAGATTTTCTTCTGCTGTCACAACCCTGACCTGGACCTAAACTTGGCAAGTGCTGATTATTAATGTGAGAATCATCACACTGTTTCTAACTACCATATGCTCACCTTTAGCTAGTGTTTTACTGGGGGTGTTATTTCTGCACGAAATTGTTTTGGTTTTGGTCCTATTTATGTTGTTTCCTTTGCCGTGTTTTCTAGTTTGTTTTCCCACCCAGAAGTATTTTATTTTGAATATTCGGTATTTTTCTATATTTATTTGTTTTTAAAATTAATATCCTTTGTCCAAGATCCTAGCTCCCTCAGTCTTAAGTTACTAATTAAAATTAAACTTAGCATTACTGTATTGTTGTCCTAGTCACTGTTGAAAGGATGACATGCCATTAGGCCTTTCCGGTTCGATGTTTTTTATGGCTTCATCAGTTAAAGCTTTACATTGGAGGTGAGTTTTGGACTAGTTGGGGTCCGGTCAGGTTGTATGTAGGCTTTCTTCTAGTGTTACTGGACGTGGCAGTGAATCTCATGATTTCTTCCTCTAAATTTTCTCACTTATTAATTCTTGTCTAATTCTTGAGACATAGGCTTGGCAGGAAGAAAGTAATAGGAAAGGCTAAAGGATAATTAGCATTGAAAATGAGGTGGGGAGGATGGCATATACCTCTTAGTTATGGAATATTGAATAGAAGGATACATTTTCTGAGTCTGTGGAAAAATTAAGAGTAAATTCATATCAGGTGGCTGTTCACAATAATACTCTGTCCCAGCCAAAGCCCACTCCTCAGCTTTTCTAGGAAGTGTTACCCAGTTTGATTATCAGAAGTTTTATTGCAACAAAATTCTAAAGCATTACTAAAACTAAGCAGGGATAACTCATTCACTGTATTGACTGTTTTTCTAAAACAAATGATGTTATGTTTAATACTGTAGTTTTGATACTTAGTTATTTGGATTAAAAATTTTCTTTAGGCAAATTATATGATATTTATGTTCAGTTTTAATATGTTATAGCAAGTGTTAATTTTAATAAAATTTTGGGAATTAGCTTGATAGGTAAGTGCACATAATCTTTTAGTCAAGAATTATTGAAGTGACTTATGAAAATTAAATATGGATTTAAATCAGATAAATTATTATTTTGTTAGTATTCCTAAAATTTTTTATAAGGAATTATGCTATGCAAGATTTTGATGAAAGGAATACTGTTAGGTTAGCACTATTTGCCAGAAATTTTTTTAAAAGCTAAAGGTGAAAAATATTTCCAGTATAATGCTGAATAGTTGTTAAGTGAGTGAAAAAATATAATATTCAGAATCACTGGTATTTAATTTCCTTCTAAGATGTCCATTTGAGACTTTATGCTTGGCCATTCTCTTTTGGAGGAGAGTCATCCATGGTGCCTAGCTGGAAGGGAATGATCCTGAAGCCTCACATCTATGTGGAATGATAGTAGCCACATGGTTTGACTAGCCACATGGTTCGACTAGCTAGTCAGGAAGATGCCCGTATGCAAAACAGGGCAAGGAAAATCCTGCTGCATTACCACATGTCCTGCATCAAGACCCATATAGCCCATAGTAAGATATCCCCCAGTGAGGTATCCCACCAGAGTACAAGCTTACAGGGCCCTCAGGGGGAGAGTTAAGGGTAGCCAGCTTCTACAAGAACACAGCATGGACCATCAATATTTCTGTGGATCCCAGGAGGTGGAACAAAGCCACTGATGCCTGCAGGCCGATGTGCAGGAATCCTGCTGGAAGCTTATGCTCTTCCCCTAGAAGCCCTCAACCTTCAGAAAGGGAGACAGCTTTGCTGAAGTGCTCACCCCACTGACAGACCAGTCATGCCCATTTGGAAAGCCGGAATCATCACCAAGAAGGAGAGCATCCAGACTACCTGCACCAATGCCCAGCTCCTTTGGCTCTGGGTGAAAAGTACCAAGGAGCATGCTGTACAGGAAGTCAAAAAGAAAAAAAAGCACATTCAGGACTTGTGATAAATAAGCAGTAAAAATGGAAAAACATCAAATAAAAATGATGTCCGTCTTCACTCTCCCACTTATCTGATAAATACCTAGTAGACATCCGTCAAATGGCAAACACTATTCTAGGAACTGAGGAAAAGGCAGCCAGCAAAGCACATGTCGTCTCATGGAGGCCACAGCCTTAGCAGAGACCAGACTGTGAGAATTTGCTCTCTTTGGTCCCAGAGAATATTCTGCCATATGTTCTTTTTCATCCTCTGAGAGGACCTAATTCTTTTTCAGAATATTACAGGGGTATAAATGTGTTGGTTACAGGAATTTCTTTTGTATAGTTTGCATCCAACTTAGAAACATGCCCCTCACCCAGGCAGTGTGCATCACACACATTAGGTGTGATCTTACCCCTCCCTTCTCCCATCTCTTGATTTCACATCAGTGAGGTTAATCTGTCAATTCCAATTTAATAGTGAGTGTTTACAGTGTTAGTTTCTCCATTCTTCTTGTACTTCACTTAGGAGAATGGTCTCTACTTCCATCCAGATTGTTACAAAAGGTATTAGTTCGTCGTTTTTTTCTTCTAGCTCAGTAGTACTCTGTGGTATACATATATCACATTTGATTAATCCCCTTATGAATTGCTAGGCACTTGAGTGGATTCCACTTCTTTGCATTTGTGAATTGTGCTGTAATAAACATTCTTGTGAAAGTGTCTTTTTGATTAAATGGGTTTTTTGCCTTGATACCCAGTAGTAGGATTGAAGGATGAAATGCTAGTTCTTCTTTTGATTCTTTGAGGAATCTCCATAGAATTTTCTATACAGGTTATACTAGTTTGCATTCACACCAACAGCGAGAGGACCTAGTAATTCTCTCCATCTCTGGATAGGTAGATTGTTTGACATATAAGGGCATACATATGAAAGGTATCAAATTGTAACATTTTTGTTCCTAATTATTTCACTGAAATATGTGTGTATATCACATATATATATACACACATGTATATGTTACTACCAATGAATATATATGTGTATATATACATATATATAATAGGAAAATACTATGACTTCTATATACAACAACAGCAGTATGAACAGTGTGGTTAAATACAAACTAGGCAGAACTAGACTACATTTAAAAGAATATTTTCCATGAAGTGATATTTATTTGAATCTATAAGAGTTTATTCATGATAGATATGTATGCACATATCAAGTATATATAACTTATGCTAATTTGCTCTGTCTACTTTATATATCTCTTAGATGAAGATTAAAATACAATCCCTTATTAGCTCATTGGAGCAGTGTAGGGGAATTATAAATAGAGAATTTTATATATTTTGTTTTATATGTCGAAAATGGAAGGTATATAGTGTTTCACAATTGCTCTTTCATTAATCTCTCCTTGGATATATCAAGTAGGCTCTTTCCATTCATTATATATATGTGTTTATATGTGCATTTGTATGTTTGTGTGTAGTGCTAGGTTATAAGGACATAGCTGGGTAACAAGTAGTGCTGGTGGAGCAGCTCATACTCCAGCTGGCCAATCAAACAGATTAGATATGTTGCTTTATCACAATATAAGATTGTGGTTGCTATTTTTTTTTTTTTTTTTGAGTTGGAGTCTTGGTCTTTCATTTGGGCCAGAATACCATGGACTGAGCCTAGCTTTATAGCAGCCTCACACTTCAGAGTCTTGGGCTCAAGCATACTGCTTGCCTCAGCCTCATGAGTAGCTGGGAGATAGGATCTCACTTTATTCAGGCTGCTGTCCAACTCCTGAGCTCCAGTGATCCTCCCACCTTGGCCTCTCATAGTGCTAGGATGACAGGCATGAGCCACTATACCTGTGGCTATTACAGTAATATTAACAAAATGCTGAGGAAACAGGCTACATTTACTATTGGAAATCTGTCCCACAAAAATTCTTTTGTAAATAAAGCACAGATATGAATGAATTCTTTTGTAAATAAATCAGATATGAATTACACTTAGAAATTTAACTTTCTATCAGTTAGCAGTTTTGATCTTCATTTCAGTACATGATTAATGTTATTACCATCACTTTCTAATTATTTATTTGTCTATATAAAACTTTTAAGTCCTTGAAAGTGCATGTAAAAATGATTTTCAATTGTATTTTCCTTGATAATTTTTTTGCAATCTTTTTAGGTATTGAACTGAATAATGTTAAGAAGAACTGTGTGATTTATTTGTTTATTTACTTTTGTAGATTTGAAAAATATGTGGGTGCTAAGGAAGCTTTGGAGACTGATCTTTATGAACGGTTTATTCTGGTGCTGAATGAGAAGAAAGCAAAGATCAGAAGCTTACATAAATTGTTAAATGAAGTTCAAGAACTGGAAAAGAACACTGGACATGCACGGTATTTTGGATTAAGTTGAATTTTTTTCTAAACTTAGTGATATTTAGGTGCCAACATTTTAGTGATGTGAAATCATTTGCTAGTTGGGTTTAGATGCTCTGGCTATTAGACAGGCCATCTGTGGGCTAAAGAATTCTCAACACGTTTGGTCCATATCTACTCAACTGTATCACCTACACTGAAATTGTAAAACTGGCGTGAGGCTTTTCTAAATGTTGTTTAATTCTCAGACATCACCAAGAAAGAACTATGTCAATTAAGAAACCTTTCCTCTCTTATAAAACTATAGAGTTGGACATACATTTGTAGTCTTAATAGCTAAGAAGTGGTTAACTTTAGAATCAAGTGTCTGATGTTAAATTTTAGGGAAAATTTAGTTTTATCTGATTAGAGTGTGATCATCTATCGCATCTGTCAAGTGTATTCTGAAAGTGGATGTATACTTGATTTTTAAGGAATAAATTATAGGTGACAAATGGCTGGTATGGCTTTTGACAATTGTAACTTTTTAGGCATTAGCAAATACAAGTTAGGGTCTATTGCCTGGAATCTTGGTGGAAGCACAGATTTGCCAATGACATAGTATTAAAAAAACATAACTTTTTTTTTTTTTTTTTTTGAGACAGAGCCTCAAGCTGTCACCCTGGGTAGAATGCCGTAGCATCACAGCTCACAGCAACCTCCAATTCCTGGGCTCAAGCAAGTCTCCTGCCTCTGCCTCCCAAGTAGCTAGGACAACAGGCACCTGCCACAATGCCCAGCTATTTTTGGGCGGTTGCAGCCACCATTGTTTGGCGGGCCTGGGCTGGATTCAAACCCGCCACCTTAAGTGTATGTGGCTGGTGCCTTAGCTACTTGAGCCACAGGTGCCGAGCCAAAAAAAAGAATAACATTTGATGTCTGCTGGTCCTAGTCCATTTGCTGGCCTGGCACTGGTTCTGCTAGTTTATGGCTTTGGACAAATCACTTTATCCTCAAAATAAGGGTAAAGGGACCCATTTCAATGTTTGGGGGAGATCAAGAGAAATGTAGAACTACTTGGAGATTAATAAAAGACTAAATACTCTGTGACCCAAAGAGGTACTTTGGCAGCATAGCATTTTGATAGAAGAATAACAGGTCATAGGAATGGATTTAAGATGATTTATAATGAACACTAACAAGCATTCAGATTATTTATTAGGTAAAGAGAAGCTTATTTTTAAGTAAGTTAATATTCAATTTTAAATGCAGCTTCATTGAAATAATATATATTTAAATATGTTTGTCTATTTATACTCTTTTCCAGGAATATTTCCTACACTTACTTGCTAGTGAATTTGATGCCTCGCCGGGGTGAGCCACTGATTTATAATTCTACCTTTCTCTCTTTCTAGGGAATCTGCAACCTGTTCTGAAATGACTGCTGACCGAGATGCAGCCTATGATGAAAGTACCGACGAGGAGAATGAAAACCAGCCTGAGCCCTCTGTGTCGGCTCCAGGTTAGAGACATATATTTACCTTCTTTGCTAGATATCCCACTTAGGCTTGTTACTCTAATGATAAAAATCGTAATAAAAAGTGTTGTGAAACAATTTATTCCACAAAAATTCTTTATGAGTTTTTGGGTTAAAATGTCAAATCCTTAATGTTAAAAATTAAAATGCAGCCATTCATTAGCCACAGCAAAGCAAGCAAGCGCGCATACACACAGAATTCAAGATGTCTACTCCTTTTTGAACAAGGAGGTAGGAGCAGTAAGGAAGATGTGCCATTTTGTCATCACCTCAAACCTGGTTGCCTTTAGCATTTCGGATCTCATTCAGCTAAAGTTATGGTGGCGGCACTGGAGCAGGGTTACCTAGAATGCTGTATCCTGAGGGTGAAGCCTTCTCTTACTTTAAAGAAAAAGTAGTGTAGCTGTAACAGAGGAAAAGAAAAGGGAAAGGTTTGAAATAGCTGAGTCTTTTTCAGTCCTTTATATTGAACCTCAGCAAGTGTTAACCTGTGGATAATTTTTCTAGTGCAGTTGGAAGCAGGAGCTCCTGAAATCATTTTACACTTAGATGGTTTTAATCTAAACCCAATATTATCGGAAATAAATGTTTGATTCATTTATTTAGAAAATATTGTTTCCGTACCTATCCTGTGCCAGAGACTTTTGCACATGCAGTAGAGAGCAAAACAGGAACATGGGTGCCATTCTGCTGCATAAAGTCTGGTCAGGGAAGCAGGTGACAAGACGAGTAGATAGATCCTGTGTTAGGTTGCTAAGTGCTAATGCGAAAAACATAGCAAAGGATGGAAACACCAGGGTGGGAACAGGGATAAGGGTGATGACTTTAGTGGGGGTACCCCAAAAGGCCTCAGTGAGAAAGTGACAAGTCTATCTTGGGGACGAGCATGCCAGGCAGGAAAAAACACCAAGTACAAAGGCTCTGATGGACTTAACCAATAGCACAGAGGCCAATATGGATCGAGTGAAGAGATGAAGATTGGGAGAATCTGGAGATGTGGTCAGGCGGGTAATGAGACCTCATCTGCGTCCGACCTCGTCAGCCATTGAAGAAACTTCACCTTTTACTTAGCGTTAGAGTGGAAACTATTGGACGGTTTTAAACGGACAAGTGAAATAATCTGGTGTAAATGTAGTGGGATTAGTCCAGCTGTTGTGTTACTACTATAGGATGATAAGTGCAGGAAATATACCAGATGGGAAGCTAGGTCAACAATTGGATGGAGGTGAGGGTGGCTCTGACCAGCATGATGGGAAGGTGCTGACCAGCATTTCTTTAAGTGGCAGAATGTTTAATTTGGTTTAATTTTTATTATGTAAGTGAATTTCATCATTATTTACTAAAATGGTCAAATTTCCTCGTGAGTTCTTCATGTTATTACCCCATTCTGAATGAGAAAAGAGGTTTAGTAAGATCAAGATCATTTAGTGATTCTACCATATTCATTCAAGAAAGAGGTCTGTTGACTTTTATTCGGATCCCCTGAAATAGAATAATAGGGATGGTTTGAATGAAATTGATTGCTAACATCTATGAATAAGTAACAGATTTTATTGCTTTTGTTCTCCAAAGTTTAAAATTTTCCCCATTATTAGGATTGTTGAGAAAATAACTAATGATAAGTAGTCCAGCCTAATAACCTACAACATGCTTGTATGTCCTATAAAATATAACATGAAAAAACCTCCAAAAGACTCAGTAACAATTTATTGGCTTAATAAATTACTACTACTACTATTGTATGTACTATGCTACATAGCATGGAAAGACTTGTAGAATACTCAATAACAATTTATTGGCTATAAGGAGATCCCCAAAGTATTCTGAAACTTGACCACCCCTCACTACATTTTCTATTTTTCTGTAGTAAGATTTACTTTTCCCTATGTCTTAAATTTAGAATGTCCAGATAGGTAGTAATGGTATTACTGTCTTTATTAAACTATGACTGTACTATACTAGTACCGACTATACTAAGGCCCTAGAGCTAATAGGTATTTCAGTTTATTTCAGATTAAGATTATGATAGGTAAGATAGTTGCTGTGTTCTCCATGTATGGCTCAATGCCTAGATTACAGAAGGGGATGGATCGCTAGTTCAGTAGTCTCACCTGTGGCTTTTAACTCCTGGTTAGTCTAGACTCCCTTTGCCTCCAAAATATGTTTGTTTGTTTCTTAATTCCATGGAAACCTGTGACATTACTGTATTTACTATTAAATAACCTTCTCTACAGGTAATTCTTTGTTTCTTTTGATCCAAATCAATGTTACACAAGATGTCTATATCTAGGGAGAAATCTCAGCTTAGAGTGGGTCCACTGAAGAACAGGACCTCACCCAAGTATATAGACATGTAAGCACCTCTATGTATAGCATGAGATTCAAAATGTGCAATATTGCACTCAATTGGCTTTTTATTTATGATGGCAATATCAGACATAACCTAAAAATCAGTTTATCATTGTGGAATTTTGACATATTCTTCAGAACCATTTTATTACTATAATAGCAGTAGAATTATATGTGAAAGTGATTTTTAAGTATATATTAATAATCTTAAGAATTTTAGCCATTATTAGGAAATATTTCTTAATCTCAATATAATTCAACAAAGTGTACAACTATTTAATGGAAAAACTTATTTCCTAGAGATAATATCTTTCTTTTTATTAAATCATAGCTGTGTATATTAATGTAATCATGGGGTACAGTATGGTGTTTCCATATACAATTTGAAATATTTTCATCAAACTGGTTAACTTAGCCTTCATGTCATTTTCTTAGTTACTGTGTTAAGATGTTTATATTCTAATTTTAGAAAGATTCACTTGTACCCTTGTGATTTTTCTTATGAAAAGTTATGCTTAATTGGCTCCTAATTAGTTATCATAAGAGGACTTACTTTAATGCCTTCATTACTTATTTGAATAATCAATATATCAAAATTATAATTACTTCTATCAATAGAAATTGATAATATTTCTTATAGTTAGAGAGTATTTAAATCAGACTTACTAAAAGTACAAATAAGAAATGTATTTTTCTAGAATTTTTACCCTACTTAGTTTCATATGAAAGGTACTAAAAACAAAATAAGCCTTTTAAACCACTTTTCTGCATAATTATTATCTTGAGATTTAGCTCATTAGTTTAATTAATCCTGCTTCTTACCCAACAGGAAGGTCCCTGTATAACTGCTATCAGCAATTTAGGCTTTTCCTTAGTTGGTAGGCTTCCTGGAAGGAAGTGTGATTATAGAATGGCCTTTTTGAAAATAAATGAATGGCTGTGTCAAGCAGTTGATGAATACTGATATAGTAGCTTTTAAAAATAGAACAGAATCCAAAATTTTTAAGTATCAAAGAGCTTGTTGCTTCCAACAGTGAATGTCTACTCACAGAGGGGATAACAACATGTACTGCCAAGGGGATTACTCAGAAACTCAGCTTTAGAATGATAGATTATGCTCTTAATCTTATCCAGCTAGTTTATCATACACGTTCGTTTGTAAGTTCTAAATAAATGCTTGATTTAGTAAAATCTATTACCAAACCAAACAAGCAATTGAGTGTATTTCCTAGGAATAGTGGGCTTTTATATATAAGCATTAGTGCTAGGAATAACATTATATGCTATAGATATCTGGATTTTGTGTAGTTCTAGGTTCTGTAGTTTAAGCCCATTATTTTTCTAATGATAACAGAGACTTACACATTATTCATAGTCACACAGGAGAGAATGAGAAAGTATTTGCCTTGTAAAATAATAAATTAACCACATTCATATATCTACTTTTGAAATATTCTAAAAACCCTTATGTATTTTCTAGCATGAGGAAATGACCATAGATAAAAGAGTACTTTTGTTTCCTAGAGGAAAATAGTTCATATTCTTACTTACATTCTCTAGAAAGATGGTCAGCATTATCACATCAAACAAATAAGACTTCACAGTAGGTAACTTGAGAAAATTCCAGACTGGTCATATTTTTATTGATGCCGTCTTTCTGTATTATTTGCTTCAGATTCTGACTTAGTATTTATTCATCTGAGAACACTCACATGTGCCAAGGTTTGTTAGCAAATCCATGATGATTTTCCCGGGGAGTCTCTGGAATTCTTCCGTAGGACTCCCCCCATCCCTGCCTAATCCTGTTTTTGAGTTTGTAATCTCAGCTGCTCAGTAGGCTAAGGTGGAAGGATGGCTTGAGCTGAGGAGTTCAAGGCAAACCCAGGCAGCATAGTAAGATCTCATCTCTAAAACAAAAGCATTGCCCTCATAATAACAGCAAAGGAATAAAATGCCTGGGAATAAACTTAACATAAGAAACTCAAGACTCATACACTGAAAACTATAAAACATTATTGTGAGAAATTAAAGAAAATAAATAAGTAGAAAAACATTTATAGATTAGTAAACTTAATTTTCTTAGGGTACATACTCACAAATTGATACATAGTCAACAAATCTCTGTCAAAATCCCAGCTAGAATTTGGAAATTGACACACTGACTCTAAATTTGTACAGACTTTTAAAGGAGACAGTAAAATAGTGAAAATAATCTTTAATTACAAAAACAAAACTGGATTAACTCTTCCAGATATCAAATGTTGTTGCAGAATACAGTGATCAAGACAGTGTAGGTCCAGAGTAAAGACAGCCTTTATATCTGTGAAACAGGATTGAGAGACTAGAAATAAACCTTGAGATTTGTGGTTAATTCATGTTCAGCAGTGTAGCCAAGACAATTTAATGGAAAAAGGATAGTCTTTTATAACAACAATGCTTGGAAAATTGGGTATTTACTTGAAAAAAATACACTAGGATATTTATCTCATATGAAATAAGAATTAACTTAAAAAATATCATGGGCCTAAAGGTAGAAGCTAAAACTATGAAAGAAAACAAAATCTTTGCGACCTTAGTTTACACAAAGAGTTCTTAGCTACAACATCAATAGAACAATGCACAAATGAAAATATTGATAAATGGGATTTCATCAAAATAAAAAAACACTTCCAAACTTCAAAAGTACATCATTTAGGAAGTAAAACTATATGCTGTAAATTGGAAGAAAATATTTGAAAATCATATATCTGATAAGGGCCTAGTTTCCAGGATACATAAACAACACTTACAACTCAATAATAGGAAAATAAGCAATAACATTGAAAAATGGGCAAAGGGCTTGAGTAGCTGTTTCATTGAAGAAGATATAAGAATGACTAATAATCATTTGAAAAGATGCTCAGACTCATTTAATTATTAGTTAATGCAAATTACACCTAAAATTGGACACCGCGACACACCAACTGGAATAGGTAAAATCTAATGGACAAGAACAAGCATGAGGAAGGATGTAGCCAACCTTGCTGGTGGGAATGTAAAACCTTCCAGTCACTTTATTTTTCTAAATTTTTCTTTAATTTTCAAGTAAAATCATAGCTGTATACATTTATGGGCTACAATGTGATGATTTGATATAGAATGTGAAATACTTAAATCAAACTGATTAACATATACATCACCCCACTTACTTATTTTTGTGGTGAGACATTGAAAATTTACTCTTAGTTATTTTGAAATATATCCTTGTATTGTGCACTTTAGGTAACATCCCATCAAATGCCCTACCTCCTCCCACCAATTGCCCTTCCCTCTTCCCCTTCCCTCCCCATTCTCACCTCTCCCCTTTGCTAGGCTCTATTTGTGTTTCATCATTCGTATGAGTGTGTAAGTGTTTATATATTGGTTTCATAATAATATTGAGTACATTAGATAACGTTTCTCCCCATTTTTGAGATACTTTACTAAGAAGAATGTGTTGTAGCTCCATCCAGCTAGACAATAAAAGATATAAAGTCTCCATCTTCTTTTTTTATGGCTGAGCCTTCCAGTCACTTTAGAAAACACTTTGGCAGTTCCTCAAAAAGTAAAATAAATGAAGTCTTTCTGGAAAGTATCCAGCCATGTATGTCTCTCCATTTTTTAATGTGACCTGACTGGATACTTTCTGGACAGCCCTCATATACCTACCTTATGATCAAGGTTTTCTACTTCTAGTTATTTGCTCAAGAGAAATGAGAATGTAAGTTCACACAAAGACATACTTGAATGTTCATTAATAGCATTAGTCATATTGCTCCAAACTGGAAAAATCTAAATGTTTATCAAACGGTGAAGGGATAAATCAGATGTATATTCACCCAATGAAGTATTATTTGGCAATAAAAAATAAGTTAACTAGTGATATGTACTACATCATGGATGAACCTCCACAAGCAAAGGAAACCAGGCACAAAAGATTGCTTATTGTATGATCCCATTTATATGTAATATCAAGAGAAAGGAGTAATTCATAGACATTGAAAGCAGGTTCTGTTTGCTAATACTTGGGGTATGAATAATAGTTAATTGCAAATGGGCCCAAAGAGAATATTTGAAAGTGATAGAAATGTCCCAAAACTGATTGCAGTGATGATGATACAAGTATAACTTTGCTAAAAATCATTGATCATTGTAAATTCACCATTTACAATAGGTAAATATTATGGCATATTAAATCATATATTAATAGAACTTATTTCTAGGAAAAGAAGTATTTGATTATCTTGAGATGCATCAAAATACACACACACACCCTAAAGAAACAAAAAACATTTGCAATAATTAGTCTATGGAGAAGTGTCCTTAGGCATCCTGGATCAAGAAAGTTGAAGTACGAAAGTCCAAGTACAATTCCAGAGTAAAAATTACTCCACAGGGTACAGACATGAACCCTTTCTCTTTTTTCTCCTTTCCTTCCTTTTTCCTTACCTCTTCCCTCTCCCCTTCACTTCTCCTCTGCTTCCCATCTCTCTCCCCCCTCCCCTTTCGTCTTTTCTTTTTGTATTGCTTGGACATGCTCTTACTTATTTTCATAAATCATTGGAGCTTCAGAGAATAAAGAATTTAACCTCAACACAAGGCCACAGATGACCCCTGCTCTCTGTAGTCTGTATATCTCTTTACCTGAAGGTTTTACTGTTCTTGAAGCTTCACTGGGTGCCTTCTCTCTCAATGTATTTTTGTTCATATCTGCCTCCTCTCCTTCCCTTTGCCTTTGTCTAATCCTTATGTTCAAATCCCCAGGGAAGTGGCTGTAGGCATGTCATCATTGAGGATAAACACTTTGAAGGTACAATACGTGTTCTAAGCCACCTACTGGACTGATAACCTGCTGCTTCATGATTACATTTGTGCTCTTGTGTTCCAAACTCCACTATGGCCAGAATTGTATAATATACAGTGATTTGACATAAGTTGTATCATCTATAAGCCATTTTAATTATATATATATATATATATATATATATATATGTGTGTGTGTGTGTGTGTGTGTGTGTATATATAGAGTAAAAAATTATTTGGTCATTTACAAATATGGAGAGATTCACAGAAATTCTGAGGATGGTTAAGAACTGCTATTTTTTTTTTTTTTTGAGACAGAGCCTCAAGCTGTCCCCCTGGGTAGAGTGCCGTGGCATTACAGCTCACAGCAACCTCCAACTCCTGGGCTCAAGCGAGTCTCTTGCCTCCGCCTCCCAAGTAGCTGGGACCAC
>CAUYTI010042175.1:0-12824 GCA_963575145.1 Galago senegalensis
GAGCAGCAGGTGCGGCGGCAGCAGCAGATCACGGGCGTGCTGCAGCACCCCCCACAGCAGCCGCGGCAGCAGGGACAGCAGGCGGAGCAGCAGCCCACGCGGTAGCACCTGCAGCTGGTGCAACTGCCGCAGCCACCGCAGCCACCGCAGCCACCACAGCCACCGCAGCCGCCGCCACAGCCGCCACCGCAGCCGCCGCAGCCACCACAGCCACCACCACAACCTCCACAGCCACAGCAACCCATGGTGTCAGTAGAGAGGACTCTGGAAAGGTGAGGAGAGAGGACTTGGGAGAGGTGAGGGAGGTGAGATGCCCCTTTCTGCAGGGGAGGCCCTTATATAGTGCCCCTCTTTATTTTTAGCCCAACGTCCCTTCAAGCATCTCACAAGACCTTTTATTTACTTCCTTCTTGGGTGCCCTGCATGTCACGACATTGCTAACTGTAGCACAATAGTCTTCTTAGAAAGTCTTTGGGTGTTCTTTTATAAATGAAGTCATCGTGTATTCTATCTTTACTGCAGAATTAGGAAAATGATTGCCAAACAAGTGTAAGAAAAAGTAGTTTTAGGGTTTGAAAGTGATGCCTGTATCTCCACCACTGGCCACTGTAGACTCTTCCTGGGTGTCCCATACGCAGTGGAATTTCTCCAGGGCACAAGACTGCAAGGGGGGCCGGATGAATCCTTACAGCCTTCAGGTTGACGAGAAGTATATCAAGGGAAGGTATTTTGAGACCTCCTTCTCCTGCCTTTAAAAAGTACCCAGGGACACGTGAGGGAAGTAAAAGCACTGCAAAGCCAGGTGGTCTGGGACCTGGAACCAGTGGCGTCATTCCCAGAGGGACAGAGGAGGGCTTCCCCCAGCAGTGCCTGGGCCTCTAGTGAGTTGTCAGCCCAGGAATGCACTGGGCAGGCCTTGGGTTCTGAAGCAAGTCTAGCAAGGCTGTAATCCTATGGGCTGGGCCACCCCCGCGGGCTACCTGGGGCAGGGAATGGAGGCCTGATAGGTGGAGTCAGTCGGATTGAGAGGGAGCATTCCAAATAAACATTCTATGAGTACGGCCAGTCCTGGCCCTGGGCCCCGGCACAGAGATTAGATGCCAGAACAGACAAACAGTAGACAGAAACCTCACTCCTGGCAGATAGAGTAGGAGTAGGCCCCGGGGACTTTGCATTTTTAGCATTTGAGGTTGCACTTTTTCCCCTCCTCCTCCTCTTCCTCCTCTTCTTCTTCATGGTCATCATCATCTTCTTCTTCTCCTCATAAGTTTCAACGAACAAGCAATTCTTCTGGCCACTGAAAAACCCAAGGGAGCTACAGAAAAACAAAGCAAATTGTAAGGTGAGCTATGATGTGAAGAACAATACATTACAAAATGCCGACTTGTAGCTTTGATACTGGTTTTTCACTAATTCTCTCAAGAAGTTTCTTATAACTTAAGGATGTGTGTTGAATCTCAGCAGAAATTGTCTAACCCAGGACACCTGAGAAGCATACATGGAAACAAGAGGCTTTTACCTGGCTCTGGATTCAGACTCTCATGATTACTAAAACAATGAAGATTATTCTTAAGTATTTTAGGTATTTGTGTAATTCAATAGATACCTATCTGTTGATTACAATACATTAGGTACTATTTTAATTCTGGAGCAAAAAATGTATACACGCTGGGGTTTTTAGGAACACAAACCTCGGAGAGGGTGTTCTAATCCAAATATAGATTTGAGAGACTAGGGAAGGTTAAATTTAGCAGTATTAACCAGTCAAGATGTCAACAAGGAAGGACATAAGATGACTCACGAGATCGCTCATGGGAACTGGGATAAACAATAACAAGGAACACCCTGTGTGTCCTGGGCCTGGCTTGTTGGAGTTGGTATATAAGGGCCTCCCTTGCAGAAGGGGGCATCTCACCTCTCCCACCTCTCCCGAGTTCTCTCTCCTCACTTCATCCAAGTCCTCTCTACTGACACCATGGGTTGCTGTGGCTGTGGAGGTTGTGGTGGCGGCTGTGGTGGCTGCGGCGGCTGCGGTGGTGGCTGTGGCGGCGGCTGCGGTGGCTGTGGTGGCTGTGGTGGCTGCGGTGGCTGCGGCAGTTGCACCAGCTGCAGGTGCTACCGTGTGGGCTGCTGCTCCGCCTGCTGTCCCTGCTGCCGCGGCTGCTGTGGGGGGTGCTGCAGCACGCCGGTGATCTGCTGCTGCCGCCGCACCTGCTGCTCGTGTGGCTCCTGTGGCGGTGGCTGCGGGAAGGGCTGTTGCCAGCAGAAGTGCTGTTGCCAGCAGCAGTGCGGCTGTAAGAAGCAGTGCTGCTGCTAGGGGGCGCCCGGCTCTGGGTGTGTCTTGGGGGCTCCTGCGCTGTTGGTAAGTTTACCGTCTGCAGGTGAGCCTGGGAGGCACGATGTGCCCCTTGCGAAGACTCTCCTCCATCCCGTCCTGTCCACTGTTGCTGTCTTCCTGTCACCTGGTCTTTGTGGCGGGCTCCTCCTTGGCTCTGCTGCTCTGGTAATTTGCTTCTATTTTTAAGGTGGTCACATGGACCATCTCATACGATGTCATTGAAGGGCAAAGATGGGGGACATCCTGATTATGGAGTTCCACAAAATGGCATTTTTTCCTCTTTTTTTCCTTTGAACTCTTTTCTTTTATATCTATGCATTAGATTCTCTTGTCTGTACTACATATGTGCTGTCCTTTCTGTGCCCATAGATGCTCTTCTAATTTTTTTTAACTTTTAATAACGTATGGTCTTTATTTTTGCTCTCTAATTTTGATTACACCAACCAAAAATTATTTTTTTCCCTTTTGTGATAACCCACCCATATTTTTATTCCTTTTTAAAAATTAATACTTGATGGATTTATGTAATTTGGAGATATATGTGATGTTTTGATAAGTTCATATAGCATGTAATAATCAAATCGGGGCAATTGGAATATCCATTATCCTAAATGGGGATTTTTTCCTCTATGCTGGGAACATTCAAATTATTCTCTACTAGCTGTTTTGAAAAATGTACTTGATTGTTTTTTATTATTGTCATTCTACTGATTTATTGAATATTAAGTCTTACTTTTTTCTGTCTATTTGTATTTTTGTGCCCATTAATCAATGTCTTTTCATCTAAAAATTTCTTAATAAAACATAAAAATAAACTCTAAACAGTTTCCTTCAGTTTTATTTTTAAATAATAGATATTTTTATTAAGCTACCAATGATTATGATTTTCCATGCTTGAAACCATCACACATAATTATGCCCCTGTGTGATTTACTATTTATCCACACACGAGTAACCATGAATACAAGGTCAAATAATAATAGACATTTTTAAAGGTCTCGTGGCCTGTCATGGGCAGGAGGGGCGCCGTGTCACGGGGTGGAGAGTTGGTATAATTCAGGAGAGCTGGAGTAGCTTGGAGGGGGGAGGGAGATTCTGAGTCTGTTATGAAGAATTAGTAATGTTTGACAAGTGGAGTTGATCGGGTGCAGATACTCCAAGAAGAAGAGCAAAAAAAGTGAGAATAGAAAAGTATGAGACGTGCTTGGCCTCTAGCAAGCCCTGAGTGCAGGAATGTAGATGGTTAGAAGTCAACACTAAAAGGGGGGTGGAGGCCTGCACTGTGCCAGGCTGAGGGTTTGGGAATAACAGCGATGGCAACAGCCACCAGCAGTCACATCGCCCTGGAAAGCCAGACTTTCTTCTAAGAACTCATTCTATCTGCACGTGCCGTGACAGCGTTGTGACACAGCCTCATGCCTCATTGTCATGCCTGCTCTCTAATTTTGCTTACACCAACCAAAAATTTTTATTTTTGCTCTCTAATTTTTTTTTTTTTTTACAATTCTTTTTTTTTTTTTTTTTTTTTGAAAGTTAAATATGTACATTGATAAACTCTGGGGTAAAGTGTGGGGTCTTCACATGCATTCTGAAATACTTCCATCAAACTGGTGAACACAGCCTTCGTGTCATTTTCTCAGTTATTGCTTTAGAACGTTCACATTCTACTCTTAGAAAGATTCACCTGTACCCCTATAAGACAAACCTCAAAAGTGATCCCTCCAAACCCTCTCCCTCCTCCCATTCCCCCCTCTCTTCTCCCTCCCCCCTCTACATGTTCTCAGGCTTTTGCTCTCTAATTTTGATTACACCAACCAAAAATTATTTTTTTCCCTTTTGTGATAACCCACCCATATTTTTCTCTGCGAGAGAAACACGGCACTGAGCGGTCATTGGGTAACTCGCTCCCAGTTGCTGCTGGTGGACTGTCACAAGCAGCAATGCCGCAGGCCAGTGGAAGCTTTTGGGAGGGGACACTTCACTGTGTAGCAATGGACAGAACTAAGCAGCTCATGGAGAGAAAGGGAGCTGCGTCAGTCATCCTGGGAAAAGTCACAAGGGGCTGAGTCAACAGCAGAGCGGAGTGGCCATGTCCCCACGGAAGTTAAGGTCACAATAGGAACTCCAGAAAGGAGGGCAATGTCTGCTATCACAGGCCAGATGACAGTGGTGACTCAACAATACATGGGGACATCTATTCTTCTTTTCTAGAGATTTGGGAAATAGCTCATGGTAGCTTATTTTAAAATTTATACTAAATATGAGAGAAAACTAGATGAGGGAGCGCCATTTCCTTTAGGTATGGAGTGAAAGGACATTTATAGCCTAGAAGCCCTACGGAAGGTACAGAACTGCCTCAGAAATCACCCCGCTCCTGGCCCTGGGGTACCTGGCAGATGCAGCCTGACACGGTTATTTTCATAAGAACAGGTCTGCTTGATTTGCTGTCTCAGCATGATCTGTGAAAAGATCTGGGGAGCCGTGAAAAATTGATTTTGGGGATCTACTTATCTAAACTTGATCTTTTGTATTGACTTTATGGAGGACATTTGGATGCAGATTATAGACCAACAACATATTTTATTTATATCGATCACAGGGCTTGACACACACTATGGCTCACCAATCCATAATGCACAAATGGTATGTATGTTACCATAAAACCTGATGTGTGTGGTATACAGGTTATACATGTGCATGTATGTTATTCATATTCAGTATAGTGTGCTTGTGTTATTCATGATACTCATACATGTAGTGATGCATATGTTGCTTACATATAACGCAGATACATACACGTCAGGTTATATACATGTTATATGTGTTGCATACAATATTTATACACCCATGTATGTTATATGCATAAACATGTGTTTATGCCCGTGCGCAATACAAATATATGTTCTCAGAGTCTGACATTTATGACTCAACCCATGATTGTATAAAACGTAGTAATTTGTGGAACCTGTGTTCTCTCAAACACCTATTCTGTTGTGAAGACTTGTCTCCACTTCACCATGTCTGTTCCTTCCTCATCTTTGGGTCAAGGGTGATTCCTGCTGTTTCTACCATCCAGGTTTGCACACATTAGGGTGTTACCACCCCCAAACCCTTCTGATGCTTCAGTCCAGCCAAAGCAAAGACATACAGATCTTCTGCATGTACTTAGACAAAGAATATCCTTGAATCGTGTGTGTGTGCTGGCCAGGTTGGGAGGGAGGAGGTAAGGTTGGTAAGGGCAAGAATGGTGGTGTGTGGTGTGGGAAGGTGGGCAGTGGACAAATGATGGCTGGTTTGCCCTTGGATGTTGAAAAGACGAGATGTGGTCTATATTGATTTTTCTTTGAACTTGACACCTGTCTCTCTTTGTTGTTAAAGATAAAGGTAGCAAAGATGTCCAAATAAAATCTTATTGACTTTCTGGAGTACTCTGTGATCCAGGTTCTCTTAACACGAGAGTGTCTTTAGACCTTAGCGAGACCAGCATGGCATCTTAAATCTATCCTACATTTTCTTTTTTTTATTTCCTTGCTTATTTTTAATTTTTATTTCTTTGCTCTTTGTTGTTGTTGAGACAGAGTGCCCCCCTATGCCCTGAGCAGAGTGCAATGGCATCATAGCTCATTGCAACCTCACACTTGGTCTGTGGGCATCCTGCTGCCTCAGCCTCTGGAAGCCGCTGGTATTATAGGTGCTTGCCATGGTGCCCAGCTGGGTTTTTCCATTTCTTAGGAGTTGGGGTCTCCCTCTCGCTCAGGCAAGTCTCGAATCCCTGAGCTCAAACAATTCTCCCTCCTCAGCCTCCCACAGTGCTGGGATTACAGGCGTGAGCCACCGTGCCTGCTATCCTACATTTTCAATTGATTCAAATAACGATTGCTACTTTTAGTTTGGTTAGACTACTTGAACTAGAATCAGATGATATTGAGCTAAGCCTCCTCCAATAAAAACATAGTATTTTAATATTTGGTTTTTATTTATATTAGACGAATCTCAAAGGTCACTTACTGAGAAATATAGTATGACATACTAAATGATTCATAACTAACCTTTGGTAAGTACATCATCTCCGAAGGGGATCTCATCCTATTAGTCTGCTAGGGCAGCCGTAATATTCAAATTCTTCTCTCTACTAGCTGTTTTGAAAAATGCAATCAGTCATTGTATACTATTGTCACTCTACTGATTTATTGAACATTAGGTCTTATTTTTTCTATGTAACTGTAATTTTATACCCATTAATCAATCTCTCTTCATTTAAAATTTTCTCAATAAAATGAAAAAATAAACTCCGAACAGTTTCCTTTAATTTTACCTTTATGTAATAGATATTTTCATTGAACTACTATTAATTATCATTTTCCATAGTTTGAGGATGCCTAGTCAGGGTAAGTTAAGAGTAGGCTCATTTTGGTAGTTTGTTGTTATTGTTTGTTTTTAAATAAATCGATCACTTCTGGTCTATCTTACTGCCTTGTTTGGGATTGGTAGCCTGGGCCACTGTTCAAAGTTCAGGTGCCTCTGGGTGTCCCTCTGGTCCTGTTGAGTTCCCATGCAGACCTAAGGTGCAGTGCCAAAGGCGTGAGTGCTCCAAGGAGCACACCCATCAGCTTTGCGAGCTGGGCCTGCGTTCTTCTCTCGTTCCATTCTTCTTTAACGTTGACATGGGCAATGAGGAATGGGATGATGGTTTTAATATGGATATTAGCATTTCTCCTTTGGAATTTGTGGTCATTCACAGGCTTCTGTGCCTGTCCTCAGCATGACTGGCAAGTCCTTATGTGATTTAGTCCTGGGCTACCAGCTCCTAGTGAGCCACTCCACACTGAGCTCCAGCTGGTCTGTTCCTAATCCTCCACACCTCAGGGCCTTTGCACCTGCTGTTCCATCTCCTTAGAGCACATTTCCCCCAAATCTTGCACTTCTGGCCCCTTATCATCCCTCTGTTGGTCTCAGATCAAAACTTAACTCCTCACAGATGCATCCTGCCATTTCTATGGTCACTGTCACACTTCTCACTGACAACGTACTGACAGTGTAATCTGTTAGGATCTGTTTTCTTCCATAGTCAGTGAAAATGTCATAAAAGTCTGCTGGTTTGGTGCTATATCCTCAGGTCTGGGACTAGCCCGTGGTAGTCAATACAAATTAGCAGAATGAAAAACAAACAGAGGGTGGACTAGTGTCTGCAGGGACGGGGTGAGCAGTGCTATTTCCAAGCCTCTCAGCACCAACATCCTGGTGTGGCCTTCAAGACCTTCCCAGTCTAATGTCGATTTTTTCTGAACTCAGTGTTTTAAATTTCCCTTCATTCAAACGTTACATGGACTCCTATTTCCCCCCATCATTTCTGATCCTAGACTCTGCTGTTTGTTTCTCTACCTGCTACCACCGTGTCAGCTCCCTGTGGCACGTGGTGCTTACATCTCTAGGAACTGGATATCATGCGGCCTCATGGTTCAGCTTTAGGGGTCAGCTGGAGTCCAGGAAAGGGCCCTGGCAGGGTGAGCATGAAGCAATTGGTGAAGAAGATCAGGGCTGCTCCTGCTACTGTCCCCATCCTGTGACTTAGGTCAGTGGGCAGGTGGAAGGTGTGAGCCTGCTCTGGGTTCAACGGCCTGCGCATTTCTTTTCTTTTCAAAACTCACTCCCAGGAAATGTCTAATAGAAGAAATTGGTTATTAAAAGCTTTATAAATATATTTAGGGTGACAGGTGCCATGCAAATTTTTATTTTACATTTTACTCTTAATTGGGGAGCTGTTTGCCGCAGAAGCACTGTCAGCCGTGTTACTAGTTGGGGCAGGAGCACGCTGGGGATGTTAAGGAAAAGTGGCCAAATGGATAGCACGAAGAATGTTAATGCACTTGAATAGTAATTATGCAAAATAAAGGTTAATAGCACACCAGGTAATCATTCCCCACTTCTGTGCTAACCCTTTGACACATGACACCAGAGAGGAAAGTGCACAAGATCCAGGAAAGAGCAAAGTTTAATAAGTGGCTCTAATCCATCGTGAGAGCCGTTTCCCCAGACTGTTTTCACAGTGAGGAGAATGGCTTCTTCAATGATTAACACGCTTGATAGCTGTTGTTCTTTGTCTTCTAAAGAACATGTGATATTTTGTTGAATATGTGCGGATGTGTGCTTATGCCTCGTAAATCAAACATTAACAAATAACGCAGAGGTATTCTTGTTTTGTTTTCTCACACTTAACTTCATCTCTCTCATTTCTGGGGGAACCCGCTGTACTGGGATGGTTCTCGGAGCATATATGTGTGATGTGGGTCCCCGGCTCCTTTCATCCAAGCTCTGACCAGGCCCAGCCCTGCTTAGCTTTGTAGTCAGACAAGATCAGGAATATTCATGGTAGCATGGCCATGCACTACACATTTCCTTATATAAGATGTAGATAGTTTTTGGGTTGATCTGCCAGATCCCAAAGTGGAGAACTGAATTAAGTCCAGAAAGACAAAATTGATTTATATTAGGAAGGACAGAGAAGGATAAGATGAGCCAAGAGCAGCCAAAAAAAAAAAAAAAAAAGATGGAATCTCGAGAGAAGAAAGCCCAGACTGAGTTCTTTGGGAATTTGGGGGTGGATTTGAGAGCCTGGGAAGAGATCAGGACCTCTCCCACACTCTGGTGGGGAGGGACCCTGGAGAGGCTGCGGGGTGAGGATGCCCAGAACTCTCTGCTCTGGCTCCTACAATTTGCTTTCCAGTTTGAACTTTACTAAGAGTTGAGTGAAACTTCACGGTGGATGTTGCCTTTTCCTTGGATAACCGTGATTTTGAGTTAGACCACAAGTCAGCACAGCTTTACAAAAGATGCACACATCCGTCTGTCTACCCCTCTGCCTAGGTTTGCATTCATTTTATGCGGCAAAAATAGATCATGGTACTGGAGAAACTTAATGCAGAAGTGAACAAAATAGAAAGAAAAAGCCCATGATGGGTCTTGTAGCTTGGAACACAAGCCCTTTTACATCCGGCGGCCACACTGGCAGGGTTTTTTATATGTGAATGGACTTAATATTTGCAAAGTGAGACTTACATTCCGTACCCTGTGTACTTCTACGCAACTTGCTCTTTTCACATATTCAGCACTGCCTGTCACTTCAATGGCCTCCACGTACTTTTTTGAACAATCTTGAACAGCTTTCCGTTTTGTAGGCTTACCCCAGTTTATTTAACTATGTCACCAATAATGAGCATCTAGGTTGTGTCTGTTGTTGCTTTTTTTTAATATTGTAATCAATGCTCCAACAAGTATCCACGAACATACACACATATAGATTCTACCAGTAACCCCCCCTTAAAGAAAAGACTTGGCTATGTGTGTTCTGTGATGTTCGCCAGTGACGGCCCTGCCCCAGTGTCATAAATAGGGTTCTGGAGACCTCTGCGTCATTGGAAAGTATTCCTCCCAAACCGCAGCATATGGTTTTAAGTTATCTCAGTACTTTCCTCTTCTACTATTATAGGTTTTGAATGGAGAAATAAAAAAAGTGCACAAAATGATAACATCATTCTCTGTTCTGTAATCCGTTTGCTAGTCAATAAAAAGACATGGCGGCTCGGCGTCTATAGCTCAACCAGCTAAGGTGCCAGCCACGTACACCTAAGGTGGCGGGTTCAAATCCCGCGCCCGGACCCGCCAAAAACGACAGCTGCAACCAAAAAACAGCCGGGCGTTGTGGTGGGCTCCTGTGGTCCCAGCTACTTGGGAGGCAGAGGCAAGAGACTCGCTTGAGCCCAGGAGTTGGAGGTTGCTGTGAGCTGTAATGCCACGGCACTCTACCCAGGGGGACAGCTTGAGGCTCTGCATCAAAAAAAAAAAAAAAATTAAAAAAAGAAAAGAAAAAAGATCTCAAAACAATAAATTAAAATTCCATTAAAAAAAAATTAGTAAAGAAAAAATAGCCTAAATCTAAGGCAAACAGAAGGAAACCCCCATTATCTTGCAATTAAATTGGTCTTACTTAATTTTCAAAGAGGCTTCAAACCTTTTCACATGTGTATTTGGCATTTATATTTTGTCTTATATATGTGTAAGTTATACACTGATATCCTTTGCAAAGTTTTCTACAGGTTATTAGTTGTTTCCATATTAACTTGTACCAGCTCTACTTTAAAGTTTCCAAATAATTAAGAGAATACAAAAGTTCTTATTACACGAATATACTTTATAATGAAGTCGGGGCTTTCAGTGTACCCATCACCAGGACAGTGTTCACTGTACCCAACAGGTAAGTTTTAGTCCCTCACCCATCTCCCACACTCCCCTCTTCTGAGCATCCAAAGTCTTGATATCTTTTTGTGCCCAAGTGTACCCATCACATCTCCCACTTATTAGCAAGAACATGTGGTGTTTGTTTTTCCATTCCTGAGATACTTCATTTAGGATAATGATCTCTAGTTCCATCCAAGTTTTTGTGAATAACATTATTTCATTCAAGAGCTCTTTTGATATATTAATCTTTTGCTCTATAATGCTGCAAATACCTTTACCATGTCATTTATTGAACATATGCTGAAGATTTTTATATAGTTAAATCCACACAACTTTACCTGTTAGGCTTAGGAAAGCTTTTCCTATATCAAAGTTATAAAAATATTCAATATTTTCTTATAACACTAGAAGGAGTGTTAAAATCATCTCCTCAGTTTTTAAAATGTATTTATTTAGGCTGAGTGCCTGTAGCTCAGTGGCTAGGGGGCTGGCCACATACACAGGGGCTGGTGTGTTCGAACCTGGCCTGCCAAACAACAATGACAACTACAACAAAAAAAAAGTCAGGCGTTGTGACAGGTGTCTATAGTCCTCCTACTCAGGAGGCTGGGGCAAGAGAATCACTTAAACTCAAGAGTTTGAGGTTGCTGTGAGCTGTGACGGAATGGCACTCTACCAAGGGTGACAGAGTGAGACTCTGTCTCCAAAAATAAAAATAAAAATAAATAAAATGTATTTATTTAGTTCTTTATTTCATATAGAAACTGATTTTTTTTTTGTTTGTTTTTTTGAGACAGAGCCTCAAGCTGTCCCCCTGGGTAGAGTGCCGTGGCATTACAGCTCACAGCAACCTCCAACTCCTGGGCTCAAGCGAGTCTCGCGCCTCAGCCTCCCAAGTAGCTGGGACCCCAGGAGCCCGCCACAACACCCGGCTATTTTTTGGTTGCAGCCGTCATTGTTGTTTGGTGTGTCTAGGCTGGGGATTCGAACCCACCACCTTAGGTGTACGTGGCTGGTGCCTTAGCCAGTTGAGTTATAGGCGCCGAGCCGAAACTGATTTTTGTTGATGGTTATGTTTATTCTTAGATAATTTAAGAAATTTTTCACTTTGAAATAGTCAATGGAAAAATATTATTCCCTTATAGATTTGAAAGTCTTCTTTTATTTAAGCTAAAGTTGCTTACACTCAAGGATGTATAAATGAACTCTGTTCTATACAACTGACACATCCATCTGACAAAATGACTGTTTTATTTATTGTAAATATAATACATTTTAGTATTTGGTAAGCAAAATTTTTCAAACTCTTTCTCCCAATTTCTCTAAAGAGTCTCTTATTCTTTTTTTCTTTTTTTGAGACAGAGTCTCACTTTGTCATCCCCTGGTAGAGTACCATGGTGTTACACACAGCTCACAGCAATCTCAGACTTGTGGGCTCAAGTGATTCTCTTGCCTCAGCCTCCCAAGTAGCTGGGACCACAGGCGCCCGCCACAGTGCCCGGCTATTTTTTGGTTGCAGCCGTCATTGTTGTTTTGGTGGGCCCCGGCTGGATTCAAACCTGCCACCTTAGGTGTATGTGGCTGGCGCCTTAGCCACTTGAGCCACAGGTGCCGAACCTATAAGCTTAAAAACAAGAAACATGCCACTCCCACAGGAGTATATTTTAAGGGCAGCACCTGTGGCTCAGTGAGTAGGGCGTCAGCCCCATATACCGAGGGTAGTGGGTTCCAACCTGTTCCCAGCCAAACTCAACAAAAAAATAGCCCAGCTTTGTGGCGGGCGCCTGTAGTCCCAGCTGCTCTGGAGGCTGAGGCAAGAAAATCGCCTAAGCCCAAGAGCTGGAGGTTTCTGTGTGCTGTGACGCCACAGCAGTCTAGTGAAGGCAACAAAGTGAGACTCTGTCTCTTAAAAAAAAAAAAAAAAACAGTACATTTTAAATAATAATATTATCATCAAATAGAAAGCTTGTCTAAACATTTATCTAAATATATCTTACTTTATTAAACAAATATTATCTAGTACCTATTGTATGTGGAATAAAGGCAAAAAGTAGTTTTAAACAGTTACTGAATTGCCAAATGTTAATAGCTGGTTGAAAATTATAGTTATCGGCTCGGCGCCTATAGCTCAACCGGCTAAGGCGCCAGCCACGTACACCTAAGGTGGCGGGTTTGAATCCCCAGCCCGGACCCGCCAAACAACAATGACGGCTGCAACCAAAAAATAGCCAGGCGTTGTGGCGGGCGCCTG
>CAUYTI010042177.1:0-11699 GCA_963575145.1 Galago senegalensis
GCGTGTGGTGGCTCATGCCTATAATTCTAACACTCTCGGAGACTGAGCTCACAAGGTTCAACAACAGCCTATGCAAAGGCAAGACTCCATCTCTAAAAAATATCCGAGTGTTGTGGCAGGTGCCTGTAGTCCCAGCTACTAGGGAGGCTCAGGCAGGAGAATCGCGTCAGCACAAGAGTTTGAGGTTGCTGTAAACTATGATGCTATGACACTCTACTGAGGGTGACATAGTGAGACTTTGTCTACCAAAAAAAAAAAAAAGGGCAGTGCCTGTTGCTCAGTGGGTAGGGCACTGGGCCCATATACCGAGCGTTGTGGGTTCAAACCCAGTCCCCGCCAAACTGCAACAAAAAAATGGCCGGGCTTTGTGGCAGGTGCCTGTAGTCCCAACTACTCAGGAGGCTGAGGCAAGAGAATCACCTAAGGCCAGGAATTGGAGGTTACGGTGAGCTGTGTGATGCCACAGCACTGTACCAAGGGCGATAAAATGAGACCCTGTCTCTCCAAAAAAAAAAAAAAAAAGGAAGAAGGCTTCACTGGCAATTGCAACAACAACAAAAACAAACAAATGGGACTTAATTAAATTGAATAGCTTCTGTACAGCTGAGGAGACAACAACCAAACAAATAGACAACCATCAGAATGGGTAAAGATATTTATGTATTATGAATTGGACAAAAGCTTGATAACTAGGATCTATAGAGAATTCAAATTAATCAACATAAAAAAGCCAACAATCCCTTATATCAATGGGCAAGAGAGATGAATAGAACCTTCTCTAAAGAAGATAGACAAATAGCTAACAAACATATGAAAAAAATGCTCATCATCCCTATTTATTAAAGAAATACAAATCAGGGCGGCACCTGTGGCTCAAAGGAGTAAGGTGTTGGTCCCATATGCTGGAGGTAGCAGGTTCAAACCCAGCCCCGGCCAAAAACTGCAAAAAAAAAAAAGGATTAAGAAATGCAAATTAATTTTTTAAAAGTTTTATTTATTTATTTTTTTTATTTTTGAGATAGAGTCTCAGTATGTCACCCGAGGTGGAGTGCTGTGGTGTCACAGCTCACAGCAAACTCCAATTCTTGGGCTTAAGTGATTCTCTTGCCTTAGCCTCCCAAGTAGCTGGGAGTACAGGCACCTGCCACAACACTTGGCTATTTTTTAGGGACGGAGTCTTGCCCTCCGCAATGCCCAGCTATTTTCTTGTTACAGTTGTCATTATTGTTTAGTTGGCCTGGGCCAGGCTCAAACCCACCATGTTGGGTTGCTGGTGCTGTAACCACTGTGCTATAGGTGCTGAGCCAAGAAATGCAAATCAAAACCACCCTAAGATATCACCTAAACCTGGTGAGAATGGCCCACATCACAAAATCTCAAAGCTATAGATGCTGGGGTGAATGTGGAAAGAAGGAAACACTTTTACACTGCTGATGGGACTGCAGACTCATAGAACCTTTTTTTTTTTTTTGAGACGGAGTCTCAAGCTATTGTCCTGGGTAGAGTGCTGTGGCATCACAGCTCACAGCAACCTCAAACTCTTGGGCTTAAGTGATTCTCTTGCCTCAGCCTCCCAAGTAGCTGGGACTACAGGCGCCCACCCACAACACCTGGCTATTTTTTGTTGCAGTTGTCATTGTTGCTTAGCAGGCCCAGCCAGGTTTGAATCCACCACCCTAGGTGTATGTGGCCTGCGTCCTGCTGACAGAGCTATGGGCACCACCATAATAACAACCTTTTTGGAAGGAAGTATGGAGCATCCTCAAAGAATTGAAACTAGACCTCATTTGATCCTGCAATCCTGTTACTGGGCATCTACCCAGAGGAAAAAATGTCCTTTTATTATAAAGACATTTGCACTAGACTGTTTATTGTACCTCAATTTACAATTACCAGTTGTGGAAACAGCCTAAATGCTCACCAACCCAGGAATGGATTAACGGGCTGTGGTATAAGTGTACCATAGAATACTATTCAGCCAATAAAAAAGATGGAGACTTTACATTTTTTGTATTAACCTGGATGGAATCGAAACATATTCTTCTTCTTTTTTTTTTCTTTTTTTGTTGCAGTTTTTGGCCAGGGCCAGGTTTGAACCTGTCACCTCCGGCATATGGGGCCAGCACCCTACTCCTTGAGCCACTCCAAAACACATTCTTCTTAGTAGACGATCACAAGAATGGAGAAGCAAGAATCCAATGTACTCAATTCTGATTTGAGGACTATTGATGACCTAGTACATGGTGGGTGGGGAGAGGGAGCTGAGAGAGGGAAGAAGGCGGGGTGGGGGTGTCATGGTGTGTGACACAACTCTTGGAGGCGGGACACAATTATAAGAGGGACTTTACCTAACAAATGCAATCAGTGTAACTGGTTCTCTGTACCCTCAATGAATCCTCAACAATAAAAAATAAAATAAAATTTTAAAAAAAGGAAAAATAAAGAGCAAAAACAAGAATACACTTACGGTACTTTGAACTTTATTTTTTTATTTTTTGCAGTTTTTGGCTGGGGCTGGGTTTGAACCTGCCACCTCCAGTATATGGGGCTAGTGCCCTACTCCTCTGAGCCACAGGCTCTGCCCTGTGCTTTGAACTTCTGAAAATAATATAATTAGCTCGGTGCCTATGGCTCAAGTGGCTAAGGCACCAGCCACATACACCTGAGCTGGTGGGTTCGAATCCAACCCGGGCCCGCCAAAGAACAATGATGGCTGTAACCAAAAAATAGCCCGGCGTTGTGGTGGGCACCTGTGGTCCTAGTTACTTGGGAGGCTGAGGCAGGAGACTTGCTTGAGCCCAAGAGTTGGAGGTTGCTGTGAGCGTGATGCCAGGCACTCTACCCAGGGTGACAGCTTGAGGCTCTGTCTTAAAAAAAAATTTTTTTTTCAGATTCACTAATTTTTTTTTGCAGTTTTTTATTTTTGGCCGGGGCTGGGTTTGAACCCACCACCTCTGGTATATGGGGCTGGTGCCCTACTACTCCTTTGAGCCACAGGCGCCACCCCCAGATTCACTAATTTTTTAACAACTTTATTGAGATAGAATTTACATACTGTTTAATTCAGTCATTTAAAGCATGTAGTCTTATTTTTTCCAGATTCACTAATTTTGAAAATTTTACTTTATCTTTTTTGTTAAGACTAGTCAAATGTATTCCCTCTCTGTCTGTGTGTGTATTTTCCTGAACTATTTGACAATATGTTGTAGATAAGCCTTTTTTTTTTTTTTTAAGAGACAGAGTCTCACTTTATCACCCGCGGTAGAGTGCTCTGGCATCACAGCTCACAGCAACCTCCAGCTTTTGAGCTTAGGTGATTCTCTTGTCTCAGCCTCCCAAGTAGCTGGGACAACAGGCACCTGCCACAACGCCTGGCTATTTTTTGTTGCAGTTTGGCCAGGGTCAGTTTTGAACCCCCGCCACCCTCGGTATATGGGGCTGGTGCCCAACCCACTGAGCCACAGGCACTACCCCTGTATCTTTTTTTCTTTTCTTTTTGGAGACAGAGTCTCACTTTATCGCCCTTGGTAGAGTGCTGTGACGTCACAGCTCACAGCAACCTCCAACTCTGGGCTTAGGAGATTCTCTTGCCTCAACCTCCCTAGTAGCTGGGACTACAGGCTCCCACCACAATGCCTGGCTATTTTTTTGTTGCAGTTTGGCCGGGTTGGGTTTGAACCTGCCCCCTACTCACTGAGCCACAGGAGCTGCCCAAGTGTATGTCTTTATTTCCACATATTCAGCATGCTTTGCTTAAAAACAAGAACATTATCTTAATAACCATAGTGCAACTATAAACTTCAAGAAATGTCATCTAAAATATAGTTCATATTCCATTTTCACCAATTGCCCCAATAACACCTAGGCAACATTTCCCCCAATCTAGAAATCAACCCAGGATCATATGTTGCATTTATTTGTTTTGTCTCTTTGCTCTTCTTTACTCTGGAACAGTTCTTCAGCCTTTCTTGGATTGTCATGACACTGACTTTTTTTTGAGACAGAGCCTCAAGCTGTCCCCCTGGGTAGAGTGCCGTGGCATTACAGCTCACAGCAACCTCCAACTCCTGGGCTCAAGCGAGTCTCTTGCCTCCGCCTCCCAAGTAGCTGGGACCACAGGCGCCTGCCACTACGCCTGGCTATTTTTTGGTTGCAGCCATCATTGTTGTTTGGCGGGTCCGGGCTGGGGATTTGAACCCATCACCTTAGATGTACCTGGCTGGCGCCTTAGCTGGTTGAGCTATAGGTGCCGAGCCAGGGCTGTCACATCTTTGCAAGGTGAAGCCTCAAGCCACTGTGTGGTTGAATTTTCTCCACTTCCCAGGCCCTGGAGTGCCCAAGAGGAAAAGGAAAAGAAAAGCTAGGAGACTTAGGCTCGGCGCCTGTGGCTCAAGCAGCTAAGGCGCCAGACACATACACCTAAGGTGGCAGGTTTGAATCCAGCCTGGGCCCGCCAAACAACAATAATGGCTGCAACCAAAAAATAGCCAGGCGTTGTGGTGGGCACCTGTGGTCCCAGCTACTTGGGAGGCTGAAGCAGGAGACTCGCTTGAGCCCAGGAGTTGGAGGTTGCTATGAGCAGTGAAGCCATAGCACTCTACCCAGGGGGACAGCTTGAGGCTCTGTCTCAAAAAAAAAAAAAAAAAAAAAAAAAGAAAAGCTAGGAGACTTCTAGGGACATTGGTCCATTTGGTGTAGAGGTGGGGGCAGACCATGTCCACTTCAGGGAAATTCATATATGTGAAAGCTGGTGGTCTTGGGATCTTAGACTGGAGCTTACAAAGGGACATGTCCTGTCCATCGCTTGCCCTGCTCCTGTGATCCCCACTCCTTGCTACAGGCCCACTCACAGATCTGGGCTTGGTCACCCAGCAAGATTGAATACTGATCAAGTAATACAGAAATAGTAAGCATCAGAGTTTATTTGTGGATTTTGCAAGAGAGGAGGCCTCTGGAGACCCCTCTTTTGGTTTTGTGAGCCCCAGGAACTGCCCATTAGGGCAGTGTTCTGCCACCAACCAACCAAAAGCAACACAGAAACGGTTGACATACATTGAGGACCTACTATGAGAAGAAGATCCCTGGAATGGCTCACAGGAAGTCACGGGTCTCACAGAAGCCTTAGGAGGATGAGACCCTTCCTGTCTCCATTTTACAGACAAGGAAACTGAAGCCGAGGGGCAAGGCCCTCGGCCAAAGTCCCATAGCCAGGAGTCTGGGTCCAGCCCTCAAGGCACACTCCTGACCTTAGGCTGCTCTGAGCTCCGCAAATGTGAGTTTGAAATGTTCACAGTGTGGGGGGTGCAGCAGGGAATCGCAGAGTCTGAGACTTGTATCGTCAGTAGCTTGGGGGTTACAGGATCTGGGTGGGAATCCTGGGACCCCTGGTAGGTCACTGCTCTCTTGGGGCCTCGGTTTCCTCATCTGTAAAATGGATGGAGACACTTAGAGAATCACTGCCTAAGCCTTGGCCTCCCCTTTTGCTTATAACTGAACCTCATTCATTCCGGGATGGCCATACTTTCCAGCCTCCCCTGCAGCATGGTATTGCCATGTAGCTCTATTCTGTTCAGTAAGATGTAAACAGAAGGGTTCCAAGGCCTCCCAGGGTGACTTTCACAGGACATCAAACTAGTCCTGGCCTCTGCCTTTCCCTCCAAATGAGGAGGTGAAGGCCAGAGCACTGGCAACCATTTTACACCATAAGGCAAACTTGAGGACAAAGCCTGGGAAGTACTGAATAGAAGAAAAAAACCAAACAAGTCCTACTGCTAGTGCAGGTGAGCCTGGACCTATCTCTATGGTATCCTTTCCTGCTGCCTTACACCAGGCCTCTATCACTGATTTCTCAGCTCACACCAGTGTGGAGTCCTTCCCTGTACCCCCTGGCCTGTAGCCCAGCATACTACGCATCTCATGGGTAACCCCATCCCAGTGCCCCATGCTGGCTGATAGTGTCCGATGCATCCGGGGTGCAGGCAGCCTGCTTTCCCAGCCTCCCCCGAGGGCTGCAGGTGCTGTGGCAGTGGCCACAGGTCCAAGGGATTCCCCAGGATCTGGGCAGAATGTATAGGGGGTCTGGTGATGACTACCCTGCTGGGGTTGAGCTCTGGGGCTGGCCTTGGAGACTTCAGCAGGGCGAGTGAGGTCGTCTTCAAAGGATGGTGTGGACAACTCATGGAGTCCACGGCGGGTGGCCCGGGTGGCCCGGAGCAGAGTGTGGGTCAGCACAGCCACCAGGACTACTGCACCTGAACCGAGGATGGAGGCAGCAGCTGCTCCTGTCTCGATTTCGAAAAGCAGCAAGGCATAGATGGACAGCGCTAGGGAAGGAAACAGCTTTCATTTACCCAGTCCACAAATATTTGCTCTCCAAGCCCTCAGGGAGCTCCACCTACCCCAAGGAGTAATCATTGAAAACCCTGCGACAGGACAGGCACGTAGTTTAAGCATCTAATCCTCTCACACTCTACCAATACATCATCATGTGCATTTTACAATAAGGAAACTGGGGCCCAGAGAGGTTAGGGGACTCCTCCATAGCTACGCAGCTGGGAAACTATGGGTGTAGGATTTTAACCCTGGCAGCCTAATTGCAGAGTCTGTGCTCTCAACCACAGGACTGCCTCATGACTGCTCAATAAAAAGGGACCCACTTCAGCAGCCATGGGTGGGAGTTTTCCTGAGGAGGCGGTATTTGAGCTGAAACCTGCGGAGGAAGAAGATCCAGCCCTTGGGAAAGCTGAGGAAGGTGATCCCTGCAGTGGGTACAGCAAATGTAAAGGTCCTGAGGTGGAAACACCCAAGAGTATTTGAGGTTCAGCAAAAACAAAACAAAACAAAAACCAACAGAACATTCAGGAACAGAGCAGTAGGGAGGGGGTAGTGTTGGTGACCGCAGGGAGGAACAGTCTGCCTGGGGTGGGGGAGCCAGCCTTCTTTCCATGCCACTGCCACTGTCCACTCTGGATCCTCGCCTGATAGGGTGCACAAGTTTGCTCTGCCCCAGGCTTGAGTGACCTTGAGAGAATCACACTTCTCTCTAACCTCAGCTGATCTCAAGAAGGTGGTCGGCAACCCTGATCTTGAGGACCTGAACTAGCCCTTCCTCATCCTAGCATCCAGTTGGCACACACCATTTTTAGTGGAGTGTCCCGCGGACTGTAGGAGATTTAGCAGCTTTTATCCACTAGATGCCAGCAGCATCCCACCCCCTCTGCTGTTTGGACCACCAAAAGTGTCTCTAGACTGCCAGGAGTCTCCTGAGAGCTGATTCAGCACTGCTTCAGAACCGCTGGTCCAATGCCTACCCACGTTAGGGCCAGCCAGTGATGCGGTATTAATGATTGGTGGAAGGATATCACATGACCCAAGCTCAGCCTATCAGAGTCAGTCCTGTGACTTTTCAGCTTGTGCTACTGGGATAGAGGAATTTTCTTCCCCCAGTGGTTGGGGTATTAGCGGTCAAGAAGAACTGGCGGGGATTTTCTGATACTTTCTGGGCTATTTTATGCTCTCTCTGATTCTGCAGCCTAGCTTTTGAAGATACCAGACTTTATCATGTGTGACATATTAGATCAAGGCCAAAGATTTTTGTCTTTTGGTCTAAACATTTTGAAAGGGATTTTATAATTATTCTTTTGGCTTTGGCTAGTAATGAATGGTTGATTTGGCTGGACAGGCTTTGGAATTCTTGCTGAATGAGGTCACCTAACCTCAAAAAGAATCTAAATGGGAGGTGAATGAATTCTCAGTTTTATGCTTAATGAAGCTGATATAATGATACTTTTTGTTTTTGCCTTTTATAAGTTTTCTTGTATTTTAGAATGAGGTTTTTTGTTTTTTGTTTTTTTTTTTTTTTTGAGGCAGAGTCTCACTCTGTTACTCAGGCTAAAATGCCATGGTGTCAGCCTACTTCACAACAACCTCAGACTCCTGGGCTCAAGAGATCCTCCTGCCTCAGCCTCACAAATAGCTGGGACTACAGGTGCCCTATGTGACGCCCAGAAAATTTTTCTTTTCGTTTTTAGTAGAGATGGGGTCTCACTCTTGCTCAGGCTGGTCTAGAACTCCTGAGATCAAGTGACACTCCCACTTCTGCCTCCCAGAGTATTTAGATTACAGGTGTAATCCACCACACCTGGCCAAAATAATGATATCTTATTCCAGGAGTGCCCAATTTTCCCCCCCACCCCTGCCTTATATTGGAAGAATAAGAGTTGTTTTTGGGCTACATGTTAAATGCACAAACACTAGCAAAAGCTGATCAGTGAAAAAAAAAACCCAAAAAACAAAACAACAACAACAAAAAAAACAGTCTATGCATACTTTTTGTGATATCCAACACCACAGATAAGGAAAAAAAGTCCCCAGAAAATCAGCACGTGACCCATGGGTCATGGATTGGACACCCCTGTCTTATTCTCTAGCTCTCTAAAATTCGTGTTGGCCCAAGCAAAGCCTCAGATTGTAGACATCGTGTCAAAAGTGCTTACAGGCTCAGTGTAGTGACTTGCGACTTTAATCTCTGCACTTTGGGTGGGTCACTTGGGCCTAGGAGTTTGATACCAGTTTAGATAACATAGCCAGGCCCCCATCTCTTAAAAAAAATAGTGCTTACAGGGTGGCACCGTGGCTTAGTGGGTGGGGCAATGGCCCTATATACCAAGGGTTCAAAGGCTGGTTCAAACCCAGCCTGGGCCAAACTGCAACAACAACAAAAAATAACCGGGCATTGTGGTGGGCACCTGTTGTCCCAGCTACTCAGGAGGCTGAGGCAAGAGAATTGCCTATGCCCAGGAGTTGGAGGTTTCTGTATGATGCCATGGCACTCTACCAAGGGCGATATAGTGAGACTCTTCTACAAAAAAAAAAAAAAAATAGTGCTTACAGATACAAGCATCATTCTCAGAGAAAAGCCCACTCGGGATAACAGATGAAGTGAAGTGAGAGGCATTTCTGCTAACCTCTATGATCACCTGGATGCAGCCACACTTGAGGCCAACTATCACTTATCATTTTGGATTTATGAGCCCCCGTTCACTCTTCTTTTTAAAATGTCCATATCTGGAGCATTTTATTAAATCACACAACAAATGTTGTGCAGAATTTCCTGTGCTTTAATTATATACAAATTCCCACAATGGACTCTAGGGTCATGTCTCATAAAAAATATTGTATGTACATGTATTTGTTTCTTTATTTTGAGACAGGGTCTCATTCTATTGCCCTGGGTAGAGTGCAGTGTCATCATCTTAGCTCCCTGCAACCTCGAACTCTTGGGCTTAAGTGATCCTCCTGCCTTGGCCTCCCAGAGTGCTAGGATTATAGGTGTGAGCTCTCAGGCCTCGTCTCAAGTACATTTTTAAAAAACTTCTATTTCTGTACTGTGGCACTAAGAAAAAAATAATAATAGCCAATCCCTTCTTTCTCATTCAATTGTATATTATTTCTTCTGGTAAAACACCTTGTTTACAGGGCCACCAGGGATCTATGTATGATTCAGTATTGGGTCTGTAGCATAGTCAACACATTTTAAAATTATTATTATTATTAACACTTTTTTTTCTTTAGAGACAGGACTTCTCACTTTGTCATCCACGCTAGAGTGCAGTGGTATAATCGTAGCTCACAACAACCTCAATCTCCTGGGATCAAGAGATCCTCCTGCCTCAGCCTCCAAAGTAGTTGGGACTATGGGTGTGCACCACCATGCCTGGTCTTTAAATTTTTTATAGAGATGGAGTCTCACTATGTTTCCCAGGCTGGTCTTTAACTCCTGGCCTTAAGGGATCCTCTTGCCTCAGTCTCCCAAACTGCTGAGATTAGAGCTGTGAGCCACCACACACAGTCAACACATTTTTTTTGAAGATTAAAACTAAATATAAGACATCAGGAGTCTCTTTAAAGACACATGATGATTTTGTTCCTTTATCAACAAGAACGGATGACAAAGTTAATCTAAGATAAGTTATTACAAAGTAGGAAGGAAAGACAGTGTGGCATGTTCTTCTGGCACCTGGGGTATTATTTTTCACTCTGCTTCATGGTTTGGGATATAAAATTGCATTTTTGGTTTATAAAGTGTAGAGTTGGTTTTTTTCTCTTAAGCAATTTCTTAAGCTGGAAGCTTTGATATTTGTAAGCAATTTTTAGTCATCCCAACATGTGAAATGCTCTCTTTAGAAACCATCCAGGCTGGGTTAGTGCCCATGGCTCATTGATTAGGGTGCCGGCCACATACACCAAGGCTGGCAGGTTTAACCTGGCCCTGGCCTGCTAAACAACGACAACTATAACAAAAATATAGCCCAGCATTGTGGTGGGTGCCTGTAGTCCCAGCTACTTGGGAGGCTGAGGCAAGAGAATAGCTTAAGCCCAAGAGTTTGAGGTTGCTGTGAGCTGTGATGCATGGTACTCTACCCAGGATGATATAGTGAGACCTTTTCTCAAAAAAAAAAAAAAAAAAAAAAAAAGAGAAAAGAAAAGAAAAGAAAGAAAGAAAAAGAAAAGAAAAGAAAAAAGAAACTACTCAGGCCATGAAATCTTTTGTTCAAGTCAAATACATAAAACTGATGTGATCTCATTGGAAATGTTCTGATGAAAACTACCATTTGTGGAGCCTCTACTGGGGTCAGATGCCATCCATGAGCTTTTATGAAGATTAACTCAGATCTCTTCAAGCAATTCTATGAGTCACAGAAAGTTATCATTCTTGTTTTACTAGTGAGGAAAATGAGGCACAAGGGAATTTGCCCAAGGCCCCAGAGCAAGGAAGTGTCAGAGCCCAGAACTGAACCCAGGCGGGCTGGTTCCAGAGCTGACTTGTTAGGGGGGCCATTACCACTCTCCACCCAACCCAGGATCCTCTGCTCCACTTTCTTTTCCAGCACACACCTGCCAAGTAGACGGAGACCCCGCAGCAGAAAAGGCCAAGTGCCAAGTGTCTGAGGAGACGGCAGTCGTAGAGAAACCAGTCAGACCTGGGATGGAAGGGGGCAGGAAGAAAAAGGCTCAGGAAAGTGGAGCTGGTGGGAGAGAGGTCAGTGGGGAAAGGGAGGGAGAGGGACCTAAATGAGACAAAGGCCCAGATTTTGGAGACCTGAGATCTATGTGAAGAACATTATCCACTCACTCACTCACCCATTTACATCCATCCTTTTATCTACTATCCATCCATCCACTCCATCCATCAACCATCCATCTACTTATCCATCCTTCCATTCACTTTTCCATCCATCCATCCACATATCCATTCTTCCCTTGGCTTATTCATCCATCCAGCCACTTACTATCCATCCATCCCTCCATGCATTCAATCATTTAGACATCTACCATTCACCTGTCTCATGTCCATTTATGCTCCATTCACCTTTCCATTCATCCATCCACTCACCTATCTAGTCTTCCAGGTAAATGTCCACCATCCATTTACCAATCATCCCTATAGATTATTCAACTATCAGTCACATACAGCTATCTATCCGTTTAACGGTGCCTTAAAAATCCATCTATCCGGCTCAGCACCTATAGCTTAACCGGCTAAGGTGTCAGCCACGTACACCTAAGGTGGCGGGTTCGAATCCCCAGCCCGGACCCACCAAACAACAATGACGGCTGCAACCAAAAAATAGCCGGGCGCTGTGGCGGGCGCCTGTGGTCCCAGCTACTTGGGAGGCGGAGGCAAGAGACTTGCTTGA